>JAUBOD010000491.1:2144696-2157561 GCA_032353885.1 Nothura maculosa | reverse complement strand
GTCGGGAAGAGGTTAAGCACCAGCAAGGCCAAGAGGCCGCATTTTAAGGGGTGGGATGGGAGAGGGAAGCCACTGGAACAATATGCAAGAAGGAAGTGCAGGTCGTGGGCCTGTTTGTTTATTGTTCCAGCAGCTCGAGCTGCGCGTCTCAGGGGCTCTCCTCGCCCCTCGGCCTCGCAGCCCGTTGATTATCCGAGGGAAGCGGCACTTCCTGCCCATGCCCTTCAGGCCCCCCTTCTTCCTCACTGCTCTGCAGTGGAGGAGTTCTCTGACCCCAACAACCACCTCAAATCTGGGCGGCTGGGGGGGGTCCTAAGTTTGAGGAACACTCCTCAAAGGCCTGACTCAGTCCCTACACTTGTACAGATATGAGGTGAAAGCTAGGCCCATATTACTGCAGAAATCTTTATTTTGAGACTTCAGGGCCCTGTGCACTCCCAAGGTTTCCTCTCTACTCCTGTAACACAAAGGCTATAGCACCTTGAAGAGAGTGGCCTAGGGAGCTTCTCATAGATGTTCTATGGAAGTGTGTATATATATATATATATATATATATATAGCATATATATATATATATATATATATATATATGCTAAAAAGAGCATTTTGTATGAGCCTTGAAGCAAAGCAAACAATAACAAACAGCAATGGGCTGGAGCTATGGAGCTGTGGTCCAGATGTGCATGTGAACTTTCCTAAAGTTTGAAGGTGTGTAAGTTGGGCATAGATCTATCTCCATGAAAAAATCAAAAATGAGGAGGGAGAAAAGAAAAAGCATAAGCAGAACATAGTTAAAAAAAAAAGTTAGCATCTCTGTTTTTAATAAAGCTGATTTCTTGAAAGATGTGTCTCCACCCTCTGAAGAGGGAAGAACAGCGATTAGCTGCAAAGAAATGGATATTTGCTTGCTAACATCCGTAGAGGTAAAACAATTTGTTTTGAAGAATCGTTTTAAAGCATGCAGTGCCACTTTGTTTATGAAGATCTCAGGGGAGAGGAGGCTTTGCTTTAAATCACATGCTTTTGTTCATTTGCTCTCGGTATTTTTATTTTCATGGAAACGTTGGCTTATGCAAGTCCAGTGACACATATGTCTTAAAAATCCCTTTTGTAATTCTGACCCATATGTGCCACTCTGAGGGAATTTGAGGATCAAAATTCACTCATCTGAAACTTCAGAGGAAAAATATAGCACAGTTCCTGGATTTTCTCTTCAGAAGGAGACACTGTTTCCAAGGAAAAACTGATCCCTCCCCTTTGAGACAGGAAGCAGCCAGAGGACTGTTGTCATCACTGAAAGTTTTTTTTCATGCGGAAATATTATTTACACATGCCACATCCAAATGACAACAGCAGCAAAGAGGACCGGCAATTGATCCTGCTTTAAATAATTATTTTCTAATGCAGGGAGGAGCATTTCTTGTGGCCATTTCCGTAACAAAATGTTCCACTCACTCCTGGCCTAGCTATGCCGCATCTTGCTCTTGCATTCCTAATAGCTGCCTTCTCTTCCCTGCCCGCCTTGTGTCAACAAATATGTAAGAAAAGAATTTCACCATGTCAGGAATTTTATGCTCTGGAAACACAGCTCATACACTTGACACGACCCAGCCCCAGGACAGAGCTGAGCGGTTGCCCAGATGGGAGGTCAGTCATGATTCTTTACAGATGTTTTGGATCAAATCATAGTGCTTAAAAGAAAAAAAAAATCTCCAGATAGTTCAGAGCCACGATAAATAATTTAGAGAGCTATTAGATATATCATGTGAAAGAACTTTAAGACTAGATCTTTTGGATTCTGATGCTAATACGTTTAAATTAAACAGCCAGTAAATAACAAGCAAAAGACCATCTTGCTACTGGCCAACAAAGGCAATTAAAGAGCGAGACTGAGAAGATGAGGGTATTGAGTGCCTACAGTCTTTACCCTCTTCCATCTTTTGGAAATAGAGGGGAAAAAAAATGAGAAAAGTAAAGAGCGAGCAGAGACCTGGCGTGGTTCATTTCCTCTTTTCCAGTGAAGGAGCCAGCAGAGATGGAGAAACAGAAGGAAAGCAGAAATTATTCATTCCCTCCCAGGAGAAAGAAGGAGTAACATCGTCACACAGACAGGACACAAGTCCCTACTTTGGGGAATGCAAAGCTGGTCTGTTGGAATAAAAACCTGCGTGAATAGAGGGACAGCAGAGGAACACCTCCTGCCTATAAATTATGCATGTTGCCATGTTAGTTTGCATTATTTAATATTTTAAACAATTACAAAAAGTCCTGACACCAACCCTTTCAAATGTATTGTGGCAAATGAACAACATAAAGAGCTGTTTCTCCTCCAAAATTCCTCTGGGGCAGAAATTAATGCACTGCTAATTTTCACTCTCCTTCCAAGCCAAGACCAGAGCAGGGAAGAGCTCACTCAGTCACTAAAGCACTAAGGAAAGGGGTCTCCAGTTTATATAGAGTAAATTAAAAGCTGAAACCAACCTCGATTTAATAGATGGGAAGGCTAATCGACAAACACTCTGGACTCATTAATATTACCTAGCTTGGCAACGTTTCTACTATTGCTATTTAAATCTCAGCCCTGTGTATAATTGTCTGTGCACTTTTGACATTAGACAGGCAGACAAGTAGCAGAGCAGTGTATTCCCCACCCTCTTTCACAGAGAGAAGACAATTTGCTTCTTGAGGGACACATTACTACTCTGCCCCATGAAGCAAGTCTATTGCTAAAATCAGCAGGAACTGTACATGATTAAGGACACTGGGTTCTGCTCAATGTGTTAGAAATTTCCTGCTGCTGCTGCAGAGATGAATGCATACTGAGGAGGGTAGGTGATGCTCAGTAACTGGGAAAAATACTCCTTCTATATAAGTATGTAAAAACTACTAAGTGATGACCAAAAACAATGGTTCATGCTTGGGCCACCAGCTCCCTGCTTGTGGCTATGGCTAATTTTGGCAACAGGGCAGGAGAGCGGCGTCTACGGAACTGGAGCCAGGATATAGCCTGTAAACACAGTTTCCCTCAGATCTTGCTGTGCACTGCTCAAATTGTTTTCAAAGACAGCTCAAAGTAACCCTCCACCCACTCTCCATGGAGGTTAGATCCAGTGATGTTTAACATAAAAATAACAAACAATCTTTGTAGCAGGGACCAGGGCCCAGGCTGCTCTCCCTTTCTCCATGATTATTGCTTTAACCGTATAACTATGCTGGGGCCTTTCCCAAGCCAAAGTGTAATAACCACACTTTTATAATGCCCATTGGCTGTGTATGTCTGCCACACAGGACAGCACCCAGTTAATTAAGAAATGCTCTCAGACTGTCTGTTACCCTGGGTAAGCAGCCTGCAAATAAAGGAAAGAAATGCCCATTCAACCCCTGCTGCTTCACGTGCTCCTAGCTTTGATTGCTTGTGATTGCTCTGAGGGCTAGAAGGAAACAGATCTCTGCCAATGGCAATTCTAAGTTATTTGCAGACAAAAAGCTTTACTTTTTCTCCTTTGATAACAGGTAGATACCAGCAGCAGCAGCAGAAGTCATAAAGCCTTGTTTCCTATGAACTGTTTCCACAGCAGAGCTCCCATGCAAAGTCCCTAATAAAGAGTGAACTTGCAGTCCAGGCTCCTCCATAGCAAAAGCATGAAAAAGGTCTCATGCTGACTATTTTTGCCAAACTGGTGGATTGCACTCTCCTTGAGACTTGTACCTTTCTGCCATGTTGGGTTGAAGTTAGCTCATGAGGACAAGCTGGAAGGGGATGGACACACACTCAGAGCACTTGCAGGAGACTCATTTTTGAAGGAAACCACGCCAGACTTTCTTCTTGCCACAATTCATTTTGAGTCTAGAGGATTCAAACCACAGGCTTTGGCAAGAACTACAAAGATGAGAAAATCTCAGTACCTCCCGAGCACTGTGTTAGCCCTTATCCTCCCAGTGTTGCTTCAGGAAATAGCACTCATCTAATAAATGGCAAAACTGAGGCACGGTTTTTGCAAGAGCCTTGTCAAAGATCATGCAGGAGACCTGGATAAGCCCAAAATAAAACTGCTGCAAGTACACACTTCTGCTCCAGCGTGCAAAGCACAGCTTGTCAGCAGACCAAAAACCTACCTAACCATCCGTCACGTCTCAGCGGCAGGGAGAGCGCACGGCACGGGCACACAGCGCTGACCAACCAGCTGTGGGAAGCTCTCTGCTCCACACATGACATTTGTCAGGGCTTGATCAAGCCCTGATGCAGCAGGTCTCCAGACAACCTCTCCTCCTTGCCCAGGCGAGCGCCATGGCCTGCGCTAATGCTGAAACAATTGTTTTTTGTGGCGCCAAATGTAGTTCGGTTTAGAAGGGTTCCACTGAGCAAAGCGAAGGATGTCATTAGGCTGCTAGCTGGACACTGGAAGATGGATGTGTTGTTCACTTTCGTGCAGGCAGTTAAGTGTGCAGCTATTTGGTTACATGAATTTACAAGCTTAGCTGCCAAATAAAGGAGACCAGAGGTTAACAGCGAGGGGTGAAGGTGCTTGTAAAGGTGCAAGCTGAGCCCTGAACCAAGGCGATTACAGCACGCTGGTAGCTCCTGAAGCCCATTAGTGCCAGAGCAAGGAACTGTCAAGATCCACAGATGAGCAGTGAAGTCTGCAGGCTAGGAAGGGACTGCACACAGGAAGGAATTTGCTTTGCTCACACAGTCTTTACCTTTTCGCTGTCCTTCACCAGACAGCCACCTGCAAATCAGCCTTCAGTCTCCCCTCATCAGAGTCAAGGGACTCCCCCTGTCCTACCCTTGAATGCCGTGAATGCCACACTTCTTCCCTAGCTCCCGGCCACTCTCCAGCTCTGTAAATAGCATCTGCTTCTCTGATAGCTCCTCTCGGGAGTCCTTTCACAAGAAAGTGCTGCTGGCCCCTTTGGTTTGGACCAAGGCCTGCGTACGTGCGTGCAGTACCACTATGCACCTCTGAAAGCAACAGCAAATGTTTTTCCCTAATCGGTGGCTTATTTCCTCATGCTGTCCTTCCTTTCAGAATAAAGGTACTTCAAGGTGTCAGACAAGCAGTCGCACTTTAATTTCTCCCTTTGGCAAGCCTAGCCACTAATTCAGTCTTGTTATGGTTTTCCCACTAGGGACAAAATATATACTGAGCTTTGAAAACCCATTGTGTAGCAGCAATTGTTGCTGTAAGCCACTGGCTGTTTTGCTTTGTTCAGCACTATGTGCTTCTGTCTCTTGTGAGATATTGTTTTGTTAAGACCTGTTATTGATTAACAGAGAGCGGAATTGAATTCCAAATGGAAGCAACTGAAACGTTCCGAAACGCTGCATAAAAAATGTGAACATTTAAAATCATCTCAAAGACGGGTTGCTCTCAAAGCAGATCCATTTTTCCCTCAAGCTGTACCAACAGCAGCGTTTCGCCTAAGGGGAGCCTTGCAGTTCAGGGCCTTATCCTCACACACAGTTTTTGGGTTGATCAACCTGGTAAGCATTTTTGGGGCTGAATCACCATGGATGGAGCTCTCCTTGAGCTGGAGGTGACATGAGGCTCCATGGGGAGTGGTGTAGAAGGGGCTACCACTGGCCCCAGGCACATGGTCCCATGGCAGCACATTCACATGCTGCTTCAGGACTCTGGGCGTTTACTCTGCCTCCTAAACACCACTTCAGAAGCACCACAGTGCCCATTGTGGGTATAGTAACATTAGTAAAGGTGTCCTAGGCTCTACAGTCTCATCTTCTACCCAGTACCGAGAGACAGAGTATTCTCTGCTTGAGTATTAAATAGATTATTTGAAACAACAGAGGGTTTTTATTGCTGTAGCTACCCCAATGCACAAGAGTAACACAAGGCGGGCGTACAGCCGCAGCTCATGCAGAGCAGGCAGCCCTGCATGCTGCTCTCCTGGGGACAGGGGACTAAGCTCAAACCTCTCCAGACCCCACGACAGGTAGTGGGAAGAGGCAAGACAAGGGCAATGCAAAACCCGCTGTTCCCGAGACTGCAGGAAGCCAGTGCCCAAACCGTGCACACTGACATGGTTTAACTCTTCTTCTGATAGCACCAGCAGGACACTTAGCTCCAGCTCTGCCAGGCTCGTGGTGGTTTTGCAATTCTGTGAGTAGTCACCTGCACTAGGCACTTGCATATATATTGTTTTAGCCTTGTCTGTTCAGAAGCCTGTAGGAATCAGGAGATGCTGGGATGCTTTGAAATTACCTGGGCAAAATTTATTTCACTGACCTTTGATGCAGTTTGCAGGGAGGGGAGAGCTGAGGAGAGACAGGGTAGGCTGCTAAAACCTCTTCCAGCAATTTCAGGATTTGCCCAAGACTAGTAATTGTAGGGTTGCAACATCCCTTGCACAGCCTGCAGAGGTACAGAATCTGCCTTCTTCATGTCATTTAATAAGAGGATAAAAGTGCTGTAGGAGATAGTCAAAGAGATTTTGATAGGAAATGGTATAATTCTTAGAGCATTTTCTAACTCTCTGATAAAAATAATACAGAATCCTGGAAAAATCTTGGATCAAGTTCACTGGAAGGCTTAATAGAAAACTGAGTTTTTCATTACTGTTGACATGCAGTCTGAGTCAGCTGCGGACAGTCTTCAGCCACAGAAAAAAAAGTCTACTTGTGCCACAGTGTTAGAGGCAGCGTCTGAGAAGATACAGCCATAGAAACAGCGTGGCAGAAGCAAGCGTCTTCACCAACCTCCTAGTGGAAGAATAGCCATAAACAAATAAAACAGAGAAACACAAGGAAATCCAGATTGCACCTCCATCACTGATTCACATTCCCTTTACCTTTTAACCATGTAGGCTTTGTCCTCAGGTTGCAGCTCATTTTGTAAATTACCATGTTAACATTCAAGTGTAAATGACTGAAGAAAACTAAAGGAACTAGGGCTTGACTCAAGGGTTCTAAATAAGACACTAAGTCCAGAACTAATATTCCTGTTAGAAGAATATTGACATAAAATACCACCTTAAAGCAGGTGTTCTGTGGGATGTGCTTCAACAAGCAGACTCAGAGCAGAGTTCACCCTCCCAAGCTCACCAGGGCTGGCAACGGAGCACTCTCCAAGCAGCCACTTAAAGATCTGAACTCTATAGTATTGCTCTGTTATACTTACAGTTTTAGATTTCAGCATCAAATAGAAATATGCCTGGCAAAATTAGAATAATAAATGTGAAATGCAGGCACATGTGTTCTCAGTGCTGCTATCAACAGATTTCTGTGAAAGGGAGCTGTATCCGCAGGTGTCCCTGCCATCCAATGTTTCAGCTGAAGGAATACATGCAGAGATGTGACAGGCAGCAGTGTTTATGGAAATGGTCACAGGGTGGATCAGGAGTGTACAACAGCCTCCACCCATGCATACATCCCTGGACCAAGCGCGGCCTGCCACATCAGCACGCACTGGACAGCAATCCAAGGGTTCAGCACAAACTGAGAAAGTCATTCAGGGAGGAGGGGAGTAGTGATTTCCAGCTGCCAGCCCAGTCTTTGTTCAGTTCATTCGTGAGCTTCCCGGTTACATTTGAACACACTCGATGGTGTTCAGCCACTGCCGGCACTTTCAGGGAAAAGAGCAATCAACCTTGACTTCACATTTACTACATCTGAATTACATTCAAGTCATTTCCAGAAGAGCATTTTAAAGTTTTTTTTGTTCAAGAGCGTATGTAGAGAGGAGGAGGAGAAAAAAAAAAAGAGAGGAGGAGAGAGAGGGGAAAAGAGACTGCAAACATGGGGTTGGGAATTAGGTTTGAGAGAGCCCTTTGGAGTTATTTCAATTAATTTGGGTTCCAGAGAGACCAGAGAGACCTCTGGAAAAAGGCTCCTCTTAGAATTACTGAAGTAGAACAGAGCATTTCAGGATTTCACTTTCACATTAAAATAGCAGCAGCACAGCAAAAGCGCTTTTCCTCCCGATTCATTTATCTTCACAAATGCATAGCGCTGCACTTGATGCCTTGCAGCTCTCAACAGCAGCTTAAATCTGACAAGCTTTATAGAAGCGTGTGCCCATGCCCTGGCAGAGAGGACACACACAGGCACAGCGCCACTTTGAACTCTCAGTCACAGCAGTTCAAGACGTGGAAACAAACATTTAATCTTAGAGCTAGCAAAAGGTGCTCTGTTGGTCATTCTTCACCTTGTTGGTTGTTGATGCTAGCTGGGTGGTCAGCGCTTTGAAGCCTATGAGTATGAAATATCACTTGAGTTTTAGGATCAGTTTGCACAAGCAGAGCTTTCATAAGGTGATTTCTTGATAAAGCAAGCTCCTATACCCTGCTGCAATACTGGTGTATTTGCTTTCAGTATTTTCAGTCTCTGGGTGGTTGTAGAGGTAATTCTCTGAATGTACCTGTCCCTATAATGTCTTGTCACAAGCCAAGAAGGCAAGTTTTTCAAGCAGAAGTTTCTATTTGACAAGAGAAGAGGTGTCCTTATAGGTGGAAACTGATTCATCGCTGACACTAAATAAAAGCCCATTTCCTTTCAGCTCATGAGGATTTGTGTCTCTTGATTATACTACAAACATCTGAGGCCAGTATCAGTACAAATGTAATACAGCAAATATTCATTGGAAAAAGAGCCTAAATTATTCATAGAGGCTTTACAACCTTAAATCCTTTAATTCCTTCATGTCCCCAGTACAAAACAAAAAGGGCAAAAAGTGCTTCTTGGTTATACATTATGTAAAGTTGAAGTGGACAGAAAAATTTAATAGGTGAAGAGAAAAAAAAAAACCATCAGCCTGGCTGAAATAACAGAGCTACCAGCAGAAACAAAAGCTAAGACAGAGCTTTCAAAAAAGCAGTGCAGGTCACTTGTAACCATCTCAGCAATATTTGCATCTTCCTTCAAATACACCACAGAGAGAACTCAAGGCCAGATGGTCTATAGGTCCTATAGATTGAGTCTAGTTACTTGTCAATTCCCATCAATGCATCTTTGGTTTTGAGCTATGCATTCCAGGCAAGGAAGCCAAGACAAATACTTTTGCTACAATACTTGTTCAGAAAAAAAAAAAAAAAAAAGAAAAAAGAGATATTTGTGTTCTATATAGATCTGCTTTTCAGACTCCAAGTTCAGTATCAAAATACTTCAGAACTATTAATCAGTTAGTGTTTGTCCAGATCTCGCAGCTAGGGAGTTTGCAGTAAAAGCTCAGATAAAGACTGAGCTTTATTATAGGTAGGACAATCACTGATAGGCTGTTGGGGTCATCCTTTATATTCTCAAAGGATGGTACTTTAAGCTGGACAATTGGCACATAGAGCAGAGAAATCTTACTTTGGACAGAAATGTCCTCTGCCAACAGTGATCACATCTTTATTTAGAACACAACAGTCCAGTCATGTTTAGGTCTTTTGCCCAAAACTGAATCTTACTGCTGATTTTTTATATTATTTCTCATTCCTCTGGACAATTCTCTCTCCCTCCTGTCCTCAAAATGGAACTGATGGTCTGGTAAGAGAGCGCCACAAAAATGCACTATATGAAATTTTGCCTGGTACACAGAGCAAACAAAGGGGAGACGGAAAAAATTCTCCAGTGACAAGTAATCTTATGTGTTACTTGTAACAATAGAGAGTAAACAATATTCAGGCAGAGACCTGATTCTTCAAGCTGACAGAATTCCTTTCAAGCTTAGCGCGTAGCAAGCTCCAGTCCAAGCACACAATGAGCACTTGCGAGACCTTTTCACTTACAGGAGAATAGATCAGGCCAGACAGTCTGGCAGTCTCACAAAGGTACAATGAGCAGGAACCCTCTCTCTCTGTATGCATATAAACACACACACTCTCCAATCTTTCGCAGCTATGTGCCAAAGCAAACACCATATTGATGTTGTATTTCAGAGAGATGGCCAAAGCTCACAGAACTCTGTAGGATATTTTCCATACTATTCCCTGGAACAATCCAATGTTTTCACTAACACAAAAGTGGAGATATATATAGCCAAGGGAAAAAAAAATAGTTTTAGAAAGGAACACAAACAGAAGTCAGTGTTGGATTGACCAGAACTTTCTTTGATCCCACAAGAATCAATAGCAAGGCTGAGGTCTAGGGTGCAGGGTCAGATTCATCTCATGCATGGCGTCATGCACTTTGTTTCTAGGTGAGGTTAACTAACAGTTGCAGTTCCTCAACTGGCACAAACAGCCTTTCTTGAAAAGGGCTGAAATCTTCACTGGCATAACCAAGGGGAAAACACAGGAAAACAAGGCTATCGCTGCCACAACCAAAATTCTCTTCAAATTACATGCTAAAGGAAGCAAGGATATTGTGAACAGTTTGCAATGGTCTATTTTCCCTTAGGAAGCGTCTGTCAGCTAGTTCTGTGATTTAAACCATCTATGCCATTCAGAACATGGAATCTGGTGATATTCAAGTTAGATGAAGGGTGTCAGGGTATTCCCAGGAATCTGGAAACTTTATATCAATACAAGCCATTTTTACTTTAATGCAAATACTTATTTAAATTTCCCATCCACAGTTACAATACTTATTTCAATCTCCCATCCACAGTTACAAGACATGTATTTTGTTTTTCCTTAAGGAAATACATTATGGGATCAAAGAAATATTCAGGCAGGGAGGGTCCTCAGGAGCTTTAGTTCAACCTCCTGCTCAGTGTCACATATGAGATAAGACCATATAATTCAGAGTTTCTCCATTTGAGTTTTGACAACCTCCAAGAACGCAGACTTCATAGTCACTCTGGACAACCTACTCCAGTGCTTGCTTGATGTCATCATGAAAACGTTACTTCATATATTCACTCTAAACCTCTCCTGTTTCAGCTTATGCCCATTGTCTCTCATTCTTCCACCATGCACCTCTGTGAAGAGCATAGTTCCATCTTCTCAATGTTTTCCTCATATATATTGAGGTGTTGCATGCCAGGTCTCCTTAAACTTTTCTCTAAGATGAACAAGCCCAGATCTCTCAGTTTCTCACAGAACTAGAGCTCCAGACCCAACCATGTGTGAAGAACCTAAAGATTTCCCAATTGAATGCTATTTACCAAATTCTAACTGAAAAACCTGCATTCACAAGACTCACAAGACTCTCATACCATTGTAATGAGAAACTCTAGACAAGTTTCCCAGAAGACTTGTGACTATCATATGAAACCACTATAAAGAACGCTTAAAGGCTGTTGCAATAGGAATCTTTCATAACAAAGAAAACTGCACCCAGGCTCAGCCTCCAGCACACTAGAGCCATGGATACGCAGAGCTTCACATGAAGGTCATGGGAAGCATCAAGTATTCTGAAGTTTCAGATGAGATGTCGTAAGAGAAACCAAACCAGGGGCATGTTGCATTTGCTTGCTAACTGAGAGAAGTCTGACACTGGGGCATAAAGTCATTCAGCAAAAGCTAAGCATATTGTATCATCTCTTTGAAGCCTTCCTATGCTGAAGGCAAAAGTGAAAGCAAGACGATCTTTGAAACAGAAGCAGGAGACATGCTGTCCACTCTCACTTTCCCAAGTTAGCTCAAAAAGTTATCTCAGAAGAGGAAATCTCTGCCTACATTCAGTATTTGGCAATGACTAGCAACCACCCTTGACCACAGGGATTTGGGATTCTGCCAAAAGAGATCAAAATACAGAAGAGCAATACCATTTTAAAATATATATAGATTAAAAAGTACATTTGATAGCTTTGTAATACCATTCTACTTTATCTACATCAAGAGTTAATGGTCCAATCCATTTGTAACTGTGTAGGCTCCCCTTTTGGTGTTTCTCCCCAGGGTAATTAGGTTCAGAAGAGTCATTTAACTTTTATTTTTCACTTTCCAGTTTTGAGAGGTAATTAAATTATGGATAATCAAAGTTAGTTTTTCTCTGTATTCTGTGGAGAAACACTGAAGAAATGATATAGAGAACTAACGCTAGCCATCTGCAGCCAAAGTTAGCCTTTGTGAACACCATCCTGTTTCAGGCATGACTGCTGTAAATCTCTTATTGCAGATATGACAGCAGGAAACTTTTGTTGTTGCTTCTTTAATAAACATATCTATTAATTTAATTCTTTTTTTTTTAGGGAAAAAGTTTTACCTTGTTTATGGAGTTTCTAGTTTTATATTTCAAGTTTAACATCAGATAAATGTTAGACACAGCTTCCTAGCTTTTAAAAATTCCCCTTATATCCCTGTCTTCAGAATTACATAACACACATTGCCTCTAACCTGTCTAATAGCTATAGATCATTCAATACCTAGAAAAGGAAACCCTAACAGATATGCAGAAGACCCCATCTTAAAATATTTTAGGAAGAAATCTGATTATTCCATCTCAAAAAGCACACAGTGAAATGAGGAAAGCAGCAGAGACAGAGAGGACAAGGATGTGCTCTTGTCCTCTGTGTGATGCAAGTGTGGATCTTTGTCAACTTTGGAAAAGGGAGATACTAATTAAACAAAGCCATGGAAAATACATGAAGAGCAGAACACAATGAGGCAGAGATCTCTGTGTTATGAATTATACTGTAAAGATGAGCACTGAACAACTGTTCTCCGCTTATTGTACCACAAGAATAAGAAAGTGCTGAACTATCATCAAGCAAAATGTTTAAAAACAAGAACAATGAAAGTTCTGTTTCACAAAGCCATGTGACAGAGTGTACAATGTACTGCAACAAGGTGTTTTGAAGGCTAAGACAATAAAAAGGTTCAAGACGTAATTAAACAAAACAATGCGGGGGGAAACAAGGACCATCTAGGGTCCTTAGACACAAAAATACATGGTTATATCCTACAGTGCACAGTGCAGATGTCCTGAAAGCAAATATTGCCAAAAGCAGGGAAGATCACAATTTGGACAACATCATAATAT
>JAUBOD010000491.1:2109823-2136257 GCA_032353885.1 Nothura maculosa | reverse complement strand
TATGTTTTCAGAGTTTTCCCCTATTTTTATCTGGAAAGGAGATTTGAGACCTGGAGTTTCATTTGAAAGGCCCTTATTTCAGTGGCACAAAGTGGTAACCTAGAAACACCCCAAAATGGTAGCTGCTGTTTTTGTAGGTCCATAGACACCCTTATCACTCCACTTCCCACATGCAGTCACCTGCATGTCCAGCCCCCCACCCTCTGCACCATCTGGAAGAACTTCACTGAGAGTAACCTAAGGTCCATCTGAGCAAGATGCCCATTACTGACAGTGGCCATGGAGGATGCCAAGGAAGAAGCGTAAAACCAAAGCCCGCAGTGAGTCACACGTTACATTGTCACATTTCTTTTCTATTTTCATTTGTTATTTGAAGCAGCCTGAATTTTAATTTTAAGCTGCTGCCTGCTAATGCTTCCTTAGTGAGTCAGAGACAGAGCTCAAAAATGTAACAAGGAGTCTGAATGTCCAGTGTTGAGTTTTAGCTACCAGCTCCTCACAGTCTTGCCAAAAAACTGGAAATATATCTGTTCTCATAACAGCAAACACCAGAGAATTCACTAAAATATTATCCAGGCTTTCACTTACTCCATGTTCTTTCACTTTTGAGACACATTTTGGTGTTAAAAGTAGCGGAGTGACAGCCCTAGCAGCAGCCTATCACACCAGAATAATAAAGGATTAATTACCTCTGTCGCTGGCACTCTGTGATTATTTGTAGCATCAGGCACTTGCTCTTTTTTCATGAGCTACAAATGCCTGAAAAGAAGACACTGCATTAATTCAACAAGTCTCCTAGCCTGCACCTGTGTTTAATTAGTTACTCTCAAATCAGCCCCGCAGAGCCAGAAGCTGCAAGTGAGAATACTGCTGACTGCTGGACTGGCTGGGCTGCAGAGGTAATTAGCTGTGGTCTTACCGAGGCACCTGCCTGTGCTCCAGCAAAAGTTAAGTACTGATGGGGAAGGCCTGTGCGGATGCTTTGCAGCTGCTCAACCACAGCAGGCAGTGTTTCAATAACAGCCACCCCCTTGGTGCTGCCTGCCCCCCAAAATGGCTTGCTGGCCACTACACAGAGGGGTTGGTTGGAAAGTATATAAGGAAGAGAAAATCTGAGATAAAGAAGAGTTGAAAGTAGAAAACCAACATGCAGCAACTGTCCTGAACACAAGAGCGTGTTTGGACAGAGCACTGGCAAAATGACAGTCGATAACCTGACTGCATTGGTGTTCCTGTGACTCTCCTCACTAAGTCTTCAATCTATCCACAAGTGTTAATGACTGCATCCTCAAAATACTTCTTTGGAAGGAGGAAAGCATTGCTATTTAGTAGATGACAAATGTTTTTGTCCAAAGTTTCCACTGAAATCAACAGAAAGCAAGGTCTGCTTTGTCTTGGTGTGGTTGCTGTATTCACAACAATAAAATAAAAATGGGAGACTCCTCGATGGAGGGCTGTCAGATGACATAGAAACAGCCTTGTTGTAGCTCACGTACGTGGCCTGAAAGGTACCTGCAGAGTAGGTCTGAGAGGAAAGGATGAGTTAGACGCATGAGCAGGAGCCCTGTGCTCTCACTGCCTGCAGGCTGCAAAGGGGTGGGCGGGTTATTGCTCGCAGCTCCGTGTCTTCTGCTCCTTCCTCCAGGGAAGGTCAACGTGCCTTCCAGCCTCTGTTTATGTGGCCGCAGCAAGGACAGAAGAGAGAGGGATGGCAAAACTCAGCAAGCCTGGGAACAGGGTTCAGCTTCCTTTCCCTGCTTGCTGGAATGACCCTCTGGGATGATGTGAACTTTCTTCCATATGAATAAGCTGCAAAGAGAGTGTTTGTGAAGGGGGAAGAGGGAAGCAAGCAACAACAACCTTCAAAGTCTTTGAAACAGGCAGCTTAGAAATTATGGACTTTCTTTTTTATTATTATTATTTTTTACTTCATGTTTTGAAAGCAGCCTGGTACATCTCTTTTTATAATTAATGGCATCTACTTGATCAAAAATGCTTAAAATGCTGGTTCCAGCAAATTACACAGATAATTAAGCCTAATTTCAATAATGCTCTGAAACACTACTAATAAATCTTTGAGCTCTTGCATTCCTTGAATATACAAAAGCTACTTCAAGAACACCACGTTTTACACTCACAGCTCTCTTTCTATCTATTTTGCTTTGGTAACCCAGAGCTAAATTCCTCTGTCAGTTATATCCCTGTAAGTCTGGAGCAATTCCTCGTCCTCAGTGGCATAACTCAAGATTACAGCTGTGTAAATGAGCACAGAATGTAGCTTGAAACATTGTAAATCTGACCTTCAGCTTACTTCCATGAAAGGGGAAAAGCCAGTATGCTTCTTGAAAAACTACCCTGCATAAATATTATGATTTCAGCCATAGATACAACAGCATTAAAAAGAAGTTGAAAACACCCAGCGTTTAGGTCTGCTGGGAGGGTGCAAGAAGCTGAGTGCTATATTTATGAGCTACCACAAGCAACACTTCCCTTTTCATCACTGAAGAAGTGCAGTCTGACCCCCTTCAAAGCAAATCAAGGCCTTCTGCTTGTTCTTTTCGCTGCTTGCAGTGCGTGACTGTTGCTCATCCTCCCTCCATAGGTGGGCTTGGCCTGTTGTTTTGGAGGGGACGCAAGGGGGACATGTGCCTCTCAGAGCTCTGCCTCCAGCATCAGATGCTCCAGGAACCTGGTTGTCACCACCAGTGAGCTCGCTGTCCTCCTGAAAAGCTGGTCTGTGGCAGTTCTGCTGAACCAACCAAAATCTACCTCCCAAATGAACATCTGCATCTTCCCATGGGATGGACAGACTCAATGCAACTGCCCTGGCGTGCCAGGGGAGTTTTGCACTGGCTCAGCAGCACTTCTTCCATCTGCAGTTTCAAAACATACATGAGCAGAAGAGGACCAGGAAAGTGAAATGTCCCTTGTTTCCCTGACTCCTCGTGATAAACAGGCCAAGTAAATTCCAAAAATACTCTTGCAGCCCTGATTACTTTCCCAGACTCCTTTTAGTCCCCGTTTCTTTGAAGAGTGTTGTAAAACACTTATCAAACTGGGTGAGAAGGAGGAATATCACAAACAAAACAGCCCTTTAAACAAAACACCACCACTAAAACCAAAATCCTAATTTCAATGTCTTTTGTTTGTAGAAATACAAGTTAAATAATTCATTATTTTTCTATACAACGTTTTTTGGAGAAAACATAATTTGTCAAAAGTGCAATACAGTCCATACGTGATCATAATTTGAAGCTTTGAGGGAAAATCTTAGTTATTACTTATTTATACTTCTGAAATTATAGCTAGACACAGTGTGGAAAAAAATCAAAATATTACTCACAAAGTACACCATTACTCATTGATTTTCATCAAACTATTCAAATCTCTTTGCCTTGTCCTGATATATATATAACATTCAGAAACCTATGTAGTAAGTTACTGGCCTATACATCTGGACCTTCATCTGCCTAAAATGGAAAATAATTTTACTGTACTATAGCACACAGCTGGATAAAGCTGGAGAAAAATACACGTATGTGTGCAAGCAAGGATAATTATCAACAGAAAAGAAAAAAAAAAAGCTTGCAGAGGATCTGCCAACCTTTTATTTCCTTCTAGACTGCATTATTAGTCTAGGGCATTACCCCAAATTAAAAGGCACTGTGTTTATGTAAAATACTTTTGCACAAGCAGCCTCTCTTGTCTTCACTTCTAACTTTCTTAAAGCATAATTTCATGCATTACCATAAATGAATGAAAAAGCCATGAAATCTCATCAAAATGCAAAAGAAGATTGTATCCAAGTATGAAGGTCTGTGATTCATCTGCCATTGGGGGCCTGCTATTTTTTAAAAATGGACCAAACTAGGTTTGTGCTGAATGCTGTTTTAACCACTTTAACTATTTTAATATAACAACATGTCCATTTTTCTTTCTATATTAAGGAGTGAATGTGCTTTCCAATTTAATTCCCATACAGGAGAAGCAATAAAGGAATGACTGAAGAAGCCATTTCACATACAGATCAACACATACATATACCTGGAGATAAAAGAGAGAGAGAATATTCTTCAGAAGCGCCAGCATCAGAGCAACAGACCTCTGAGAAGTAATGTCAGCTTAAGTTCTCTATCAATGATAATAAATAGGAGAGATTTTTTCCCTTTATTTAAGTGTAAAAATAGCCTCTGTAATAAAATCTTCCTAGTACTTGCAAAATCTATGTGACACATAAATCTTTCTGCAAAAGGGGACTATTTTTACAGAATTGAATAAAATTGTCCACAGGTGTTTTAAATTAAAACACAGATTTTTAAATCACCTATTTTTTCAGCTTTTATTTGCCTGCTTCCTACTAGCTCAAAATGCTTATAATTTCTTCGGAGTTTGTCTTGAGCTAAATGTCACTGCAAACTGATGTGATGGGTACAGAATAATAAATTTCACCCAAGACCTTTTGATTTGCAGGTCATTTAATATAGTAACTGTGGGCAAGCTGGGCCCCCATTGCGCTCCCACTAATGTCAATGAGCATTTCTTGCCAGCGAGTTCAGATCTGGATGCCACCCTTGCTGTGACAGATTGCTTCTGATCTAAATTTGTCACAGACTGCCACTGCTTGCACCTCGTATTCTGCAATCCCATCTTCAGGCGTTCAAAGACCAATTTGCAGAGTAGCCAAGTGCTACTGGAGCTGAAGATGAGAGGATCTCCTCTCTGAGCCCAGTCTCTCGCTGTTCAGCCACAACCACCATCCTTCAAACGCAGTTTTGATGACAAACATGTCAGAGGAAGAGCTTCCATCCCAAGTACGGGCGGGTTTCACTCCTAAGTAAATGTAGATGGAAAGATGTAGGGCTTATTAGGATATTGCTTTGTGTCTACAGCACAGTGGTGGTGGTATGCCAGGGAAGAAAGAAGTAAAGAAAGAGAAACAAAGCTGGAAAGTATTCCCAGGACAAACAGACAGACATTCTGTGCTGGTGCTAGCTGAAATCTGGGTGCAAAGACACTGTCACTTGCTGTTTGCTTTCAGCTGTGGTCAGGATTTGTATGTTTTGTAAATAAGGTCATCCCACATCCAAAAAAAACCATTTTCTCTTTTTTTGGTGAAACCTAACTATGGCCTCCTATATCTAAATAACTTATCAAATGGAAAAGATAAACATCATGAAGCACCAAGCAATTTCAACAAGGTCCAGGAGTTCCCACCCAGGGACCTGTCTTGTTAGCTGACCCTCTTTTTTGGTTTTAGTCTCCACAGCTAAGTTTTTCAAGAAGTAGAAGGAATAAGAGCGCACCTGGGCAGCTGTGAATATGCCCAGGATGAAGATGCTCTGCTGAGAGTACCACAAAGATCACTGGGAGAAAATGACTGATCCTGTGCAGAGCTTAAGTAACCTGAAACCCTCCAGTGAATGAAAAAGAGATAAAATAAACCCAAGCCAACCACAAAGAATGTTTATTCAGTCAGGGAACACCATCCATCCATAGCCCAATGTTTCACTTCACAATCCTGATATGTTTTTAATACTGTTTTTTAGGAGATGTAATATATCATTTGTTAGATATATACAAGCATATATATTAGTCCTAAAAGAATGAACAGTTTCCCTTGCCAGTTCTTCCATATCAGATTTTCCCATGTTTATAATGTCTTTCTCTCTGTTGCTGTGAGATAGACCTATACAAACAAAGCACAATCCCCGCATGAGTGCACAGGGGAAATACTGACCCTGAGTGACCACTATGCAAGAACAGGGTGGACAGCCTGGATTTCACTCCTTTAACATGTTCAACTTTTGGAAGGTGAAAAGCAACTCTCTAGTTTTGCCCAACATTTTGATTTTTCAGCCGATTCTCTCTCCCAAGGTCTCCACAGCACTGTCAGAGGATAGGAATTACTGGCTGAAAGCAAGTAGAGCCCCCAGCAGTCTGTGGGTTGCTAAGATGGGCAGATGCTTAGATGTATGTTTATAGCAGGCAAAATCCTAGTTACAATGATAGCAGTGACAGTTTTACTGTCAATATCGTTGGGAGCGAGATTTTATCCAATGAGATTAATTTGTGAGAGTAATATTAAGGAGTAGGACCTAAATTCTTTACTCCTCACAAATGAGTAATACCAAGTCTGAAGTAATGCCAGCTAACCAAAGTATGTATGCAAATAAACACAAACAAATTAAGATGAGTTGCAACAGCACAAGTGAAAACTATAATTCACCTTCCAGGAGCAAAGAAATAGTTTTTAAATGAATCTTTAATTCTACCCCTTTAGAATATTAGTTTAAGAGAAAAACTTATTATTCTTTAGAAAACATTCAGTTTCCCCGTTACGGGGACTTCCCAGGTAGCTCTCATAAAAACATTCCAAATAGACATGAACATACACTCTACATTTCAATAAATGTCAATATTAACTTCAACTATATGTTGTCCCTTGCTTTATGTCTGCCAGTTATATCCCCTCAAACCAATAAATCTACGGAGGAGTCCACACCTACATATTTCTCTCACCAGATTAAGAATGATTACAATTGATTATGATGTAGATGTACTGCTAGATGGAGTCTGACCTCAGTGCCTGCAAGACACAGACCTCACACCACTGACCATCAGCAGAGATTTCTTCTGTCCAAATTCCTGCGGCACCGGCTTCTCATACTGGAACAGGAAAATACAAGTTTTCCTCCTGCAATCAGGTCAAAGTGATCGCCAAGCATTTGTTAATGGTTCTCATCACACAGCTAGCCCAGTTAAAGAAGTGGTATGTCAATCCTATGTAGTGCTTTGCTACATAAATCTATTGGGTTTACCTGCAGTATTCACATATGATAATCATCATGATCAGAAGTCAAGATAATTAATCATGTTTTCCTGCAGAAAGCTCCTATGAGACAGGAAAGAATTGTTGTGCCCATTTCCCAAATGAGAAACAACCTATACATAGCAACATAGGCCTTCAGCAACATATGTGGCAAACGATGACGGTAGCCAAAAAAGCAGGACAGCATGGAGAAAAAGGCTGTACTAAAAAGGAAAGAACTGTATTTTCTCCAGGACTAACCTAAGCATACAGGGTCCTGAAAAGCAGATGATACAAGGGCAGAATCGCCTGCAAAGCAATTCACTGCTTTCCCAAGGAAGACAATACAGGCTGTGGAGGGCTCGTGGCCAAGATAAATAGAGATGTGCGGATTGTACATCTGTCCAGGGGCTAATTTTGTTGTGGGAGAAGGGAGCCTCGGAAACCTTGAACTGTTTTCCTTTACAGGAAGCCCTTGGTGATCATGGGAATGTACAAACTGCCCATTCTTTCCTTGGGAGTGAATTCTCCTGGGTTGCAACAGGTGTGAAAAGGCCCACAGGCTTGAGGTCAGTGTGAATCAAGACCAAGAACTCTAGCAAGAGAAAAAAAAGAAGTGCAAGCAGGATCAGTTTAGCAGGAATGTGGAGAAAGGCCTTTAGACTTAAGCTGAAGGCAAAAGAGGAACAAAGATCTCTGGATATCTCCAGTGTCCCTGAATGAAATCCCATCCCTGTCTCAGGAGGCTGATAAATCAAGCAATGAAAAAGTAGTTGTGACAAGACAGAACCGTCAGATTCAGCTTTTCTTTTATTGACCACAAGCAAGAAACACTCAAGGGAATTCAAAGAAAATACATCTGGTGCTACTAGTGAACAAACAAATAATTTTTCTATGGCAAAGCAGCAACCTGGAAAGAAAAGAAATAATGAGAAGCCACTCTGGTAACTAAGCCTAAATGGTAATTGCAATGAAATGGCTGGGAACCATGCCTAATTACAGCAACGATATGTTCAGTGCTCCTGAAGTTGTTCTCAGAACACACTCTACACTTGCGATATTTCAAATTTGTGTTGAAGACTGTGAATCCATATAGATGGAGAAGGCTAGATTCACGGCTTGACCTTGGAACTTGGCCTGAAAGGTATTCTTACTCTGTGCAAGAAAAGCAAAGTTCACTTTGCATAGCAAAGCTTGAGAAGAGAGCATGAGAAACCCAGGGGTGTGTTAGTGACCTACTTGAGTTCTCTGTTCATTTCAAGCCAGCTCAGGCTTTGAACAGAATCATTTCTCAATTTGCTAAAAAGCATTCCCCAAGCCCCATAGGGGCATGACATCTGACCCTGTGCGTTTTCCAACAAATTGCTGGACAGACCAAGAGGCTGACAAAGATGGAACAAGCTTGTGTGAACAAGGTCAAATCTTCTTTCCTGGTTTGGTGGTGGCTAAGACTGTGCCATGCAAAACCCTAACATCCCAAGGCCCTTTCAGGAAAGCTCACATGGAGCAAGGAGAACCTGCTCCATGTGGGCCAGCAAAACCTGCTTGTTCTTTCCTCCAGGGCTCACCATTACCTGCAATGCAGTTTGTGTGTCCACAGTAACAACAGCAGACTTGTCTTATGAAAGTTGGGAGGCAGTTGTCACCTAGTTTGCTGTTACCCAAGAGTAACACCCACCCAACAGTGGATATTGGAATAGATATGGTAGATTTCCATGGAAAATGATTCCTCGTCTTTTGTTCTATGTGCTGGTTTATTTAGTTGAATAACCTGTTTTAGTTTATGAAATAATACCTAGGCTGAGTCACCAAGTAGATCTCCTCAGCTAGCTATGTTTAGATATTGCCTTGAACTTTTTTCCATGCCTACACAAAATCCTCAGACTTGATCTTGATTTCTTTTTGTTTATAAGTCATGCTTTAAATGCTGGAGCTGGAATGTCTCTATCTCCTGGTTGCCAGCCCATCTGCTTTCCAGCAAGGATTCATGGTAAATCTTTGGAGTGCTCTAGTCTTCTTGTATGCTAGAATAGACATGAAATGGGAAGGAGCCACCAAACAGCTCAGCTGCAACACAGAAGTTGCTGTAAGAAGTCGAAGCAGAATCTTAGACATGGGGACAATGCTGCACCAGTGACACTTGGAATAGGACAGCTCAAATGGACTATGTTAATCCTTTCTTACTGCCCACTGCTTTGCTGCCCAATATGGGGATGACAGTCATTCCTGTCTCCTGGAGGCCCACCTCCTTCCTGGGGCTTCCTGCATCCTGAATCTCAGGGCAAGCACAACAAGCACCAGAGCTGAGGCTACTCTTTCTT
The DNA here is from genome assembly GCA_032353885.1 of Nothura maculosa. Classification (NCBI taxonomy): domain Eukaryota; kingdom Metazoa; phylum Chordata; class Aves; order Tinamiformes; family Tinamidae; genus Nothura; species Nothura maculosa. The sequence continues at coordinate 2,127,128 of JAUBOD010000491.1, read as the reverse complement.
AGAGGATACTGACGTGTGCCACAGTGGATGATATGAGAGGAGAACCACTACAGGAGATTGTCATTTGAACACATGTCCATGTATCATCATGTCCTGCAGCCTGATTGTAAGCGAAGCATAGGAAAGAGGGGGCACCTCTGTGCCTGACACTCACCCTGCCAACCCAGGATGTATCATACGAAAGGGAAAGTTTTGGAGATGCCACTTCTCATCTCGCCATCATGAGAAGTGGCATCTCCAAAACACACAGAGGGCTTCTTCTCTGCTTCTTTCAGCCTGCCTGGAACAGATAGTCCTGACACAAGTGGCATGAGATCTGATCTTGTGGGAGCTCACCACAGTAGTGCAGAGAGTCTGAGACATGGTTTGAGTTTGGGAGCATGTTTCCTGGGTGTGACAGCAAGATAGGACTTGTCAGAGCTAAGATCAGGGATCCACTCACCTCATCAAGAGGCCTTGGAAACAAAGTGGCCAAGCTGATCCTTTTTTGCAGAAAGAAACTTCTTCCTGATACCAGAAGTCAAAAATAATACAGCAAAACAAAACAAAATAAAATATTAGCAATACAAGCCCAAATGTTTTATTTTTAGATTTTAAAGTCTTACCACTTATGTTCACCAAGTGCATTACAACAATATCACTGTTGATCCTGCCTTGTGCCCATTCTGTCTTGTATTTTACTTTCCAGAACAGACCAGAGTCAGCTTTTGGCACAGTAAAAAAAATAGCTTCGCTATGCTTTTCCTTTCTATTTGTGAATGTCATTAACATTAAGCATATGATGTTGCAATGACAATGGAATTGATGGCTTAATAGGATGCATTTTAATTTTAGTAATATTTCCATTAATCTAAAAGCTCTCCTTTAAAAGTCTGCAAAATTTATTTATTGGAAAAATTCCAGTATAATTCTACGGAAAAATCCTCCCCTGAATGATAATATGTCAGACTTTCAAAGCTCTTTCTGGCAGGTTTTCTTTTCTTTTTTCTTTTTTTTTCCCCTTTTTCTTTTCACCTTTGAATGTTACTGACACAAGAATACATTTCTCAGAAGTCTTCTGTGTACCCCCGCCACCTCCACACCCAAACAAAGACCCCAACCAAAGGATCTGCTGCAGAATTGCAGAATTCACAACAAGTGTAAAATGCCACAGTCCCCTTGGCTGGAGGAGCACATCCCAGATTTGTTACTGGTTTATTTTAAGTTATGGAAAATGCAGAGGATTAAAAAGGCAGGGGGAAGCAGATGCCAGGCAGACAGAGGTAGCTACAGCAAATCTCCATCAGTACAAGCAGAGCCACTGCACCCAGCACAGGAATGTGTTTGCAGGCAAAACTAAGCTGTGGCAGCTGGGGCTGGGACAGAAAAGTGCAGCTGCACTGGTGGACATGGACAAGCATAGAGCATTCCTGCCCTCAGAATTCCTGCCCTCAAAACCCACTGTGCAAACAAAATAAAAGCAGGCCCATGCCAGGTGTCCTCTTGGCCCCCATGTCTGTGCTCTCAGCCAGTAGAACACATGAGGAACAGAAAAATCCTCACAGAAATGAGATGGGGATGGAGGTACCTTGGAGGGCTTGGCATAACAAGGACACTACTGAAATCTCTTCTCTTAAGTACGTGTCATCAAAGGTACATGTACACCTACCTGCACGTGTGTTTCTGTGGGACAGGAGCCCCAGGTACTATTCTATCCAGGCTTCTCCTTTTGGGGGGAAAAGGAAAGAACAAGAGCATGTGACAGCAGTTTGTCATGTTGCTACATGCTCTGCTGGAAGACACACGCAATCCACAGCAGTGACCGTGATGGAAAGTGCCTAAATAGGACAGCACAGAGCAATTCTCCTGGGATCCCAGCCCCGAGGCCTAGACGTTGTAGTGCGGCCTAGGCATATTTGGCCAGCCTTCATCTTCCTCAGACCGGAGAGGACACAGTTTTGCAAATGCAATGCCAGGGCACTGCAAGAAGCATGAGCATAGCTACCTCTCCCCTGAATAGCTACAGCTCCCCCCAGATGTCCCAACCCTCAGGCTGAGAGTTGGAAAAATTAACTCAGGCAGAGCTGATGCACTGTCTAAAAACTGGCCAGTCTGGTAGAGCCTAGGCTTTGTTTGAGAGCCAAAAAAAAAAAAAGAAAAAAAAAAAGCAGCAGCAGCTAAGCACCACCCCAGCACCAGGCAGACCAGATCATCCACCCTGCTGTGGCTGCCTGGGGAGAATCTTGATCCCACTTGAAAGCACAGGGAAGTTCCCTCTTCTGCTCCTCCCTCCTCTCATCACCAGTGGGTGTCCATGGCCCTCAGCAATGCTGTACCTTGGCTGCAGAGGGGCTGAGGCCACAGCAGCTCTGGTTTTGCTGGAGGGCACCCTGCTTCTGAGACCCTGAGGGGCATCCACAGTAGTGCTTACAACCAGCACCTCTCTCCTTTCTGCCCACTGCCATAATAAAGGGAACATGAGTCAGGTCTGCATCCAAGACCTAGCATCTCTCCACTGTCTGCCACCAAAACATCCTTAGCTGGTATAAAGCAACCCTGAGCTTGCTTCACCTAGTGACCTATTCATTTCACTTAGGGCATTAAGATAATTTTCAATTAGGGCAAGAGCTCACAAATTAATCACATGACAGCACAGTAAAATCTGCTTATGTTTTAGGAGAACTTTTAGTCCAGGAGAACCTGTTCCCACCTGCAGCAGATACCTCAGAGAAGTGTTGTTTTCCTTAAGTCAGCTGGTAGAAGTTCTCCAGCAGTTAATTTCAGGTGTCTATGAGACTTTGTACACCTGCGCTTCCTCTTCTATGACCATATGGCTTAGCAGTAGGAAAATGGTACCCTATGCGATACAGTTATCCACTTCTTTGTCTTGGCAGCAAGAGATTTGTTCTGGAAGAGGTCACTAACCCAGTAGTTTAACAGAACTAGCACAGGCATACTTAGAGAGAGGAAGATCATGGTCCCTTCCAGCTGAGCATTTTCCAAAGTCTGTCTTTCTCCATGGTTAAAGAGAGTCAGCAAGGTCTGCCCTTCGTGTGTGGCCTGAGCATGTTCAGCATCTTTCACTCTTCATCACTCAGCCATGTCTCCAATCCACACTGGCTATAGCCATATCTCTTTCTCTTCTTCCTAATTCTCCTTGCCCAGACAAATTTTGTGATACATCCAAAGAAGAGAGTAAATAATAGATTAATTCCTGAGTGTTCAGTACGTAATGTTCCCACTTTTATTCACCCAAATGGCTAAGTAAATCTTCTTGCTTTCTATTATACAAAGTACACCAAAGCTGAATTCCTTTCTAACAGTCTTGTGCTATCACTGGGATACATATCACTAAAGTACAACCACACCAAGAACCTGATAAAGAATGAATTAAAGGCCATTGCACTTACTAATAATCGCTGACTTAGAGATCATAAGGCCTCTGGAGAAGAATTAAGACCTTGCCTTTGCCTGCAACATTCTTCTCCATGAACCTCCCTTTTTCTTCTTCGCTTGCCTCCCTACTCTGCTCCTGGTACCCTCCCAGGCACTCTCCAGACTTCAACAGGAATCTGGTGGACTGAAGACAAGGTTGTTGTCTGGCAGCTGTTATGCCTAGGGAGCCAACTCAACATCCCTGCAACCAGCTTGCTGCAGAATTCACCCCATTGAAGCCCTCAGCAGCTCATTTTCCCCCACCTACAACATGGGAGCAATCAGGCTTGATTTCTTTGGAAAATACTTTATTTCTACTTAATATACCTCAGAAGTGCATGGGGTATTGATAAATTGGCAGTCTAACGGGAGAGAGCATGCCTATGGAGTGCATTGCACAAGTGCACGCAGCCTGGGGAGAGTCATCCACGATCTGGAGTTCATGTGTCCCCTGGGGGCTGAACTAAAAAAAACTGCATCAAGATGGCATCTGGAGGAGCCCATTCATCTTGTGCCCAGCAGGGAGTTAAGCAGATACACTAACAGCAGCTGACAGTGGGAGAGTTAATGGGTGCATGCATTAACCTACATGTGCATGTTTAAGACCAGAGAGCTAAGTAGAAATCAAATGGGTTAAGTTCCCTGGCCTTCTGTTCCTGAGATCATGAAACTAGCTCTAAGGATTTGAGTTCTGCCCTGTGATGGAAGAAAAGAAACTTTACATGATCACATTTTATCTCAGACTCATCAGTGCCAGCCCCTTGGTCTGTGGGTATGTCTGTACATGCTGCTCATGCTGATGCTTTAAATTTCTCACCACTCACCCAGAAGCATAAATCTATTAAGCACTGGTTAAAGGAGAGGTGGCTTTCATTTAATTTGGAAATTTTCAAGTTTAAATGTACCCTTACTGCGTTCACTGGTCCAAATGAAAGTCAGTTCACCATGGCTTGCAGTGACCCCAACACCAGCCACCACATAGATCTGTGCCATAGAACCAACAGGGTACATTAAAATTTTATTTTCTTGATATAAACAATAGACACTACTCTTGGTCTTAACAGCAGATGCAAAGCCTAAAAGTAAATATTTCATGATAAACAAGAAACCTGTGTAAACACTGAGTATGGATATATAATTGATGAGTGTTGTACTTGTGACCAGAGCAAGCTCTAGAGCACTTGGCATTAGCCATTGTGTCCAGAGAGATGCTTCTCCCTCCAGGTCTGACCTCCAACAGGTCTTTCAGGCCTCCTTGGTCAGTCTCAGGCCTGCTTTATGTAGGAGCACAAGCTGCCCTAGAAAACTTCAGCCACGCGGGCTGATAAGAAAATGGGAACAAAGCCGGACTTGGTGAGTGGAAAATCTCTCCCATAAAAGCTTCTGAGACCTTTAAGGATCATCATAATGGCTTTTTGTTGTTGTAGTTGCAGGGCTCATTTTTTAAAACAAACAGATAACATTTGGTTCATTTCTTTCATTTTGGAAAAGGGCAGTTCCTAAGCCCTTATCGTTAAGAAATAAGAGCAGTGTTACATGTTCAAACAATTTATGTGAGGATCCTGCCGTTTGTTATGGGAACAGCAAGTACAACTGCAAGTCCATTATCATCTCTGCCTGCCTCTGCATGCACAGCATGAGCAAGTGAGGAAGAGCAGGGGTAAGAGCAACGAAGCCTGCAAAGTCAGTGACAAATATTCTGTACTTAAAACCCACTCTGAAGCTTCCCACACTGAAGTAAGGCTTTGATTTGGTCAGCAGCCAGACAGGAACCCACTGATTTTTCTCCAATTTATTCTAAGCCTCAAAAAAAATAGCAGCTTCTATTCCTGATCTGATGGCTGAGAAACAAGCAGCCGCTGCAGCACTGTCCTAATGCCCTGATGAGCTGTGATGATGAGAAGTGGGTGGCAGTGCTGATACAGATAAGTTACTAGCTAGCGTTGGAAGTAGCTTCTGGACACTTGCCCATGTTAAAACCTGCCAGTTTTATCTGCCTTTTTACTCAAAAAAAAAGAGGAAAAAAAAGAAAAATCATGGAAGAGCAACATTGCATTCTGATCTTGTTTCCAAACCCACGCTTCCTCTGACCTCCACTCCCCACATCTTCACCCTCCCACTCGCAGCTAATCTCTCCCAGCCTCCCCTCGCTTCGCTGTTGTTCCTGCAGACAACACGTTTATGTTGCTGCGAGTCTGCGGCAGCCGACAGACCATTTCTCATAATAAAACACCCGGAGCTGCACAGCCAATCCGGGGCGCCGCTCCGTGAGCGGCTGTGAGTTTATGGCTTTTGAAAAGAAGGAGCTTTGCACAAGAGAAAAAAAAACATCGCTGCTGCAACCACAGCCCATGCCAGCACAAGCACCGTGGGCAGAAGGAGCAGAGTGGGACCAGGGGATTTTGTTATGGCCCTTGTGACCTTCTGCAAATTGCATCCTCAGCACAGAGCATGTCAGAAAAAAAGGAAGAAAAAAAAAAAAAGGTACAAACACACAGTAAAAAATGACAAGGCACCCGCTAGACTTCCTTAACAAAAGCTCTACTCCCATTAACAAAGAGAAGGTTTCTGAGTAGTGATAGAAATCAAAACAGCAATTTAAACCACTTTTGGAGAGCATCCTCTAGCTGTGCCGATACTTGCTTCTGCTCTGCCTGCAGACTTAATTAAGCACAGGTGCACACAAGGGCCTGGAAAAGAGTGGCTACGTTCTCTGCCGGGGTACGTGTTTATGCAGACATTCCCCACACAGTGACCTTTTTGTGCAATGTTCAACACCAGAAGGGCTTGCCTAAGGAGCACTTTAAAGTGGGAGGTATCCACACATAAAAGCTTAAGTCATATACTGGAGCAGATTGAAGCAGGAGAGGTAGTTGTGTCCTTTAGACTCCTCCCTCTCACAGAGCCCATTATGGCCCCACCAAGGGCGCTGAGTAGGGGTGGCCACCCAAAGCCTCTGAGAAAAGAGAGCTTTTCCCAAGCAGTGAGGTGCACCCAGCCCTAGAGGGCCATGGGACTAGAGGCCATATCCATCCTCATGGCCCGACACCACTGGAGGTGCCACCAGCATGGTTGGCACCTTACATTGCCCCAGGGCTGCTCTTGCCATTTGTCCCCTTGCTTTAACACAGATTAAAGTGAAAACGAGGAGGGAAGACCTTACCCAGGAAGATGACTAAATAAACTAGTAAGACAGAGAGCTAATGAGGTGTCAGGGGACTGACAGGAGTGGGGAGGAGCCCTCCAACTAAGGCATCGCACTTATAGGCCAAATATATAGGCCAAATATAGGCCAAATGCTTTGGGGAAGATCCAAACAAATTAACCTCTGGAAAAGCCACTCTGGGAAGAGAGGCCTTCCAGGGAGGAGAGGAAGAACAAGGGGATGGTACCATAATTGCTTTAGCCTAATTGCAGTTGTGTTCTCCCCAGCTGCTCAAGCAGCATTCCCATGCCTAGTGAGTCTTCTTTCTCCTTTAGAGGGAAACAGATTTATGGGCTCTCATGACATTTTTCATGTCACCAGAAATTTAAGAGAGAGTCACTTGTAAAAGTATGTATAGAACAACAAAAGAAAAATGGCAGAGGGACCAGTCTGTTAGATACTGAGGATTACAAATGTCTTCATCGGCCTAAAACAGAAGAACAGCACAAAACGCTCAAGACACCTGCAGGTAGCAACGGGGAAAAAAATGAGAGGGAGGAAGACAGGAAGACAGGAAGAGCACAGTTAAAAGATGAATAGCCCCCGAAGCTTGGAGAAATCTGCATGTTCCTACACCAGGGCCAAATGAGCTAGTTGCTAGCCTGTGCAACCAGCCCCTGTGCCAAAGCAGGCCTATCATAAGGGGGTCAACAAAGCTACAATACTGAGTCTGAAGTGCAACACCACGACTTCTTACTTCTACCTACTTCTTTTGAATAGGTAGAGAGTATTAAACCTGTGGGAATTGGAGCCTTACTCCCTCCTGGACCTGTTGAAGCCTCACATATTTTGGACAGTGATATATGGGAGGAAAAAGAAACAAATTTTCCTCCTCTACTTTTGTGAAGAGACACATTGGTATGAGCAGCTGCTGCAACTAGGGAATCCCACTGGCATCTTCTGGCCATGCATCTGTGGCTGGAACATCATAGCTCCTGCTGAAGAGACTTGGAAAACACATATTGTTATTGAATAAGAGCTTTTATAGCTCTCTCATTCAGCAAGAGAAGAATCAAACTGATGTTCCTGGAAACAAAATATTTAGTATCAAAAAGTCCGATGTCAAAGCACAAAGTGAAGGCTGCCAAAGGGTACAGCCACGTGTGATAGAGCAGTGAGGCACCAAGGAGTTGATTGCTGTGGCCTCCAGAAAATTTTTGGAAGATTCAAGGCCAGAGAGCTGGAGAGTCCAGGAGCTCTGGCTCTCAGCATATCTCATAGTGAAGGCTTCCAAAGTTCTCCGGAACAAAAGAGCCAATGGAGAGGTGTGAGATCATCATCTTATGGGAGAGAGTAACAAATCAAGACCTTGAAACAGAGGTCAAAATGTGGATGTGAGCCCTTGAGAACAGAGAGTCATGAGATGCAGAGGTGGAGAAGAAGACACTTGCTGCCAGCAGCTGAAAGAACAACCTAATTTTAAGCAGTGCTGAGACCTTGCCGAAAACTCAGTGGAAGTTAACCTTCACTTAAAGTAGCTCTTCTAGAGCATTTGGCTCAGGCAAGCACTTTTAAAGCTTTTCTTGTGCAAAGCACTTTGTTATGGAGGTTGTGACTCTAGCTGTTAAGCACAAGCTAGTAAGTGACCACTGTATTACTAGGCAGCATTCCAGATAACAACCTCCACATTTTTCTCCTAACGTCATGCATTATTGGCTGGTATCCTAGCAGGATTGCACATGCCACTGCCCCCTCAGATGATTGCTCCAACTCACCCACTCAGGGGTCCTGCATTTCTACAGGCCTAAAGCAAATAAAAGCAGAAGGAAAGAGGAAAATAGCCATGCCCTCCTCTCTACTCTCTACAGATCCAAAACACTGGATGGGAGGAGGAGGGATTCACTACTCCTGTGCTATTAAAGCTGCAAGCCTTTTGCTTTGTTTTCATAATACAAATCCACCAGGAATGTACAGCTCATGAGAGGTCACTCATCGACAGCCAGAGCTGCTTTAGCTTATTCCCCAGACCAGGAGCTGGGGCAGAGGCTGCTCTTTCCTGGGCAAAGGACAAGATTGCATCAACCTACTTGGCCACCTCAGGACCCACACAGAAATGGAGATGCTCTGAAACTCCTTCCATCCAGGGTGCCAGCCCGCCAACTTCACATGCATGTGTGCCAAGGCCAGCACGCTTCAGCCCTTCCTCTGCCAGGTAAACATGCTCCCTGCACACAACATCCTCTCCCTGTTATCACTCAACCTTTACTCCTCTGACACCCCAAGAAATCCCATTCTCACAATGCTCAGTGCCACTGCCAGGCTTTTGAGTGCAGTGTGTGACTTACTAGGGACCAGTTGCTTTAAGAGTTTTCTTCTCCCTTCTGCTGCCTCTGGCTTGCTTTCATTAAGGCCAGTGGTGTTTTGCAGTGTGTCCTGGCAGAGACAGGTCTCCCAGGAGCAGGTAGCAGAGGAGGTGGAGAAATGACCCTTCAGGAATAGAGGCTGCATGAAAGCGTGAGTGTAACAGCAAAAAGAATTTTGTTGGCACAAAATCATTCCTCTGACAAACACCAGGCCCAGTGGAGAAGCGTATGTCTCCATTCACTTGAGTGCTGGGGATGCTGCAGGAGGCGTGAAACTATTCTGGAGATATTTGTGCACGGAGTCACAGTGCAGATGGCGCTAGCAGCACAGACCCTCTCCTCGGAGGGCTGTGCCCAGACCTCATTGCCTAGAGTTGCAGGCACTGGACTGTGTCACTGCTGGGTGCAGAATGTGCCCTCCAACCTGCAGGAAAAATGGATGCTTGGTGTGGTCATCACTTCTTCCCCAGGATCAACCTCCTTGAGCCAAACAGATCCTGCAAATACTCTCTCAGAAGGTTTTTTTCCAGTTCCTGTCATGTTCATGTCATGTTCACGCATGCTTTTTACTCTTGGGTTCTAACCACACTAAGTATGGAGGATCCCTCTTCTGGCTCTCTACTGACCCTTATCTGCTCTCCTTTTCTAGCCCATGCTCCCTAGGCTTGGAACATCCACCATATGGTCTGAAACATACCAACTCATTCAAGATCCCAATAGCAGCATGCAGGGAAATCACGAGTGTTAGCAACATCTCTATGGACATGAACACAGTTCTCCGCTGTCTCACAACACTCCCTGCCCAGCAGTCACCTACACAGAATTTAAGGTATAGAAGTCTAAATTCTAGCAAGTGAAACTAGCTTGTGTTAGCAGAGACCTGAGTTTGAAGAGATAGGAAGGCTAAGAGTATACAGTCTTAGAATTCACAGTAATTCCCCAATTTCTGAAGCCCAGATATTGAATGGCTGGGAACATAAGCCTATTTTTCTATCACCTATGGTTACAGAGGACAAAAGACTTAAAAATTTACCCCAAATGATCTCTGAAGACTCAAAACACAAAAATAATGAAATGCAAGGCAGAGAAAAAGAACATCCCTTTTTTTTCTTTGCTTTTTTCAGGAGTATATTTTTCAGCTAGTCTTATAATTCAGGAGATGGGCAGATCTGACTCACAGTTTTGGCCTGTTTGGGGTTGACAGCAAAAGCTGTTCCACGTACGCTTGTACCACACTGTCTTTGAAAAGGCCTGCAATACTCATCAAATGGCATGTCAGTGTTCTCATGGATAAAGCAGCCATGCAGCTGGACGAGAGATGTACAGTGAAGTTGTGCTGTGCATTATGTTTTGTAGGGTAAGATGCTCTCTCACTGAGGGGCTGACCTGAATAGGCAGCTTGGCCTCCTTCTGTCCCTGTAATTTCATGAGATCCCATGATGTCAGACAAATTTTATGGATAAAAGCAAAGAAAATGTTACAATATCCAGAATATTCATGCATCCAGCAGACAGTAGAGCTATAAACATATGAGATTTATTTCTGTGCAGTTCACCTTCACCTCTCTATTCTAGTCTGTACCATCCTTTTGCAAAGCTCGGGTGAATTTCCATACAGAGCTAGAGAGTTCACCAAACAGACAGATTTTGTTGTAATTTATGCTTTGCTATTAAAATCCCTGCTTAGTGCTCACCTGTTTCTAAACAGACATGGAACACGGAGGTGAACCAATCTCCAAGAGAAAAATACAAGAAAAAAATCATATGCATACACATACTTCTGGTATTGTAATACCCAGACTGCCTACAAAACGAGAACTTGTTCTTTGCTTTTCTTAAAAACAATCAGAGAAATCTTTAAAAAAAAAAAAAAAAGGATTTGGCTTGGTGATAGCAACCCTTATTTTCTACCTATTCATAAAAATTCTGCCTTCTAATACAAATAGGAATTTCATGTTAGGTCAGACATCTGAAATCTGTTCATTTAAGGCAGAGATAACTTGTTGTCCTCTTGCTGATTTTACCAGGTACAGTTTTTGGAAAACCATCACCTCTTTCTGGATCTACATCACCTATTTTCCCATCTCCTCTCTGGACTCTGTGCCTGATGGCATAGCAGGAGAGGAGTTTATAGTCACTGCTCGGGACCCTGATATGGCAGATGAGAGCTCAGGACTTGACCTTGCTTTCAGGTCGTGTGTGTGTTTGGCCCCAGCCTGTAAGGGCAGGTTCAGCAGCATCACAACAGCATACATCTAGTGTTATCTTGCAATTAATCAGATCACTGATGTCCAAGTGAAAGTTTTTAACATCAGATACAAGGGTTTTTTTCTGCTGTAAGGGTTAGCTAACTAAGAAATGCTTTTCTGCATGATTTTCAAAGAGGCTTTTTCCTCTAATTTCCTCAAGAGAACCCAAAAGCAGAAAGCGAGACCGGGATTGCACTGGTATATTGCCTGATGGGTACAAAATCTTCTGACAAGTCGTTTGCTCGGCCCTGATTGGAAAATATCTTTAATTAAAACACCACATCAGAATCCTGAACCAATTTCATCCTAGCTCTGCTAAGTGCTTTGTACAAAACATTAACTCTAAAATCTCATTACACATTAGCAATCCCTGTGACAAACATAAATGGTAATTTAGCTCTAATGCATTCTGGAGCAAGCCATTTTTAAGAGGCGCACGATATCAGCTTGCTAGAAGAAGGGGAAAAGTTGAATTTATCTGTCTCTTTATTTTTTAAACAAATGACTATAGCTGGTTCGGCAATGGGCTATACAAATCATTGTAGTGTGTAGATCTGACAGTACACAGCAGCTGTTTAGCTAGAATCTGGCACTTGTGTTTGGGCTGGGTTTTGAAATCCCACCAGAAGTGCTAAGTTCCCAGGTCTTTAAGCAACCAGAGGAGGAAAATAAGGATGGGAAAGGTGCAGATGTTTGTTGATTTTACAGTGCAGAAGGGAAGGACATTTATCTGGAGATTCCTAGCAATGTGAGTTTGCTCCAGAACACAGTCCTCACAGGGAAGCAGAACAAGGAAAGAGGCCTGGCTATGCATGCACTCATTTCAGCTGGCTTCATAAACAAGAAGTGGAAGAAGGCAAGATTTACAGCAGTGCTGTGATCCCTAGCGCCGGTGGAAATTTTGCACTGCTAACTGGACTGTATAGTCCACCCAGAAAAACAGAATGCAGCAGAGGAGACAATATTTGTATTAAGCAGAAGTATCTTAACAGCACTGCCTGACTCAGGGATAACAACAGAATTAATGCTATTTATGTTATTTATTGTCAGAAGGATGTTTAATCCTTCGTTTCTTTGATTAACAGGAGTACCCTCAATCTCTCCCCAGTCTGAAAATGACCTTTCTAACTCCCATAGTCTGTCTGAATCCCAGGTGCACCTGGATCAATTTTTCAGTGTGTAAGTGGGCATGTGGGTATTTAACTTTGTGGAATGGGAAAGTTATGATGTTTAATGTGGGTTTGTGAAGCATGTACATGTTTCACCTGGATTTTAGAAACTGCCTAAATTCAAGTCCGATGTATTCCCCTACATTTCTCCCAGATGTCACCTACCTGAACTGGCCACACTATTGAAATCCAGAGCTGGAACCAATTTTTGTACTAGTTGATCTAATGCCACTTTGGGTTTGTCCTTCCTCTGGCATTTTCTGGCTGCACTAGGAATCGGACCAAATTTTGCTTGTTTTTTTTTCTTGGGTAGAGGAAGGAAGAGAATACATCTCCTTCATCCTCGTTTTGTCAAAACTGGAACATTTCCCAGTGGCTTTAGACATGTGACAACATTGCCAACAGAGAGACATCTGATATTGACTCTCAGCTGCACAAGGTAGGAGAAAGCGTAAGAACTCATTCAGTGCTGCATTATTTACACAAACACAAAAAAAAGGAAACAAATTTCCCAGCAAATACAGGCAAAAATCACATTTTTATAAGTGTGCTTAGGCCAACACAGTTTTATAAAAGCAAAAGACTGACTCTCCCCTAGAAACTTTTAAGCAAAGATATTGCTAGTCTAGTAACACTTTTGTATTGATATAGTGATAAATAAAAATAAATTAAACTGTATGAATAAAATTCATAAGTTTCTTTCTATGTACTCAGCAAGTCAGGAACTCTTTAGGTAGTATAAAACGCATCATCAATACCCCATCTGCCAGCTGGAGCAGCAAGTCCAGGCCATCAAACCCTTTCTGCTACAACTAGAGTCCCAGATGCTTTCAGAAAGAGCTATGCTCTATCTAGATATGCCCCACAGAAGTCAAGAGTTGTTTACCGTTGGCTTCAGCGAATACCAAGGCAGGTACGTTAGTTCCAAGTGCTTTTGAAAGCCTTTTACTTTTTCTACACAAGAAGGAAATTGGCTACTTTAGACCGAAAAGTGCTTCATTTTTTTTTAACCAGCTGAAATGTCTTTCTGTGATTCTCCACAGCTCCAGTTTTGGAGATAGTACCTACTGATGACAAGGCAATAGCTCTGAACTGGATAAGAGCCCCATTTCCTGCCGTCTCCCAGAGTTCTGCAGCTGGTGTGAAATTTGGAAGGCTTCATATAAAGACCTGCTAAGCAAGTGTGATTTTACTTATACCTCTGTCCATAACAGTTAAAAACTATCACACAGGAGCAGACAAGAAATCTCGGTGTGAGTTTCAGGAAATAATGAGAAACTTCATGAGTGACTGTTGTGAAAAGGCAATAAGCTTTCCTGTAGGTAGGCTAACTGCATTCAGATGCCAGCTGGGTTTTGCCCTGGAGGATCTATCTATTATCTTGTTACCTCAAGCCCAACAGTTCCTCAATTTTTACTGCTTGAGGATAGCAGTTTGGAATTATATATCTCTTAGTCTACAGTGAAGACTAACATCCTTCAACTTGAGAAGATCTTTTCTTCAAGGATCCTCCTTTTCCCTCCTAACCACTCAACAGATTTGTTATTCAGCCACAGGAATGCTCAGGAATGCTTCCCTCATACAGTCTGCTGTTATTTACTGCTCCCTCTTCGGCTCTTTAAAGTCTTGCAAAATTCAAAGGATACAAAAAAACATTTTTTTTTTTACCTCCTGTAGATATTTTTTTCATTACATTTAGCCTCATCAAGTTTAGATTTTTATCTTCTGAAAAAAATACAAGATTGACTCAAAAATTCTTTGATACTTCATTATGGTTTTTTATGTAATTTAGGTTTTTTTTTGTTTTTATTTCCTTATTTTGCTGATTAGTGCTGCAAGTACTTTCTCTGGCTTACAATCAGATGTCATCCTTTGCAGCTTGTCTGGGGGGTCCACAAATCCTCATTTCTCCAATTAGAATAAAGCTTTTCTCAATAAGATTCTTCTAGAGGACTTGTCTTCCAAAACACCTTATCACATTGCTAGATTTCATGATTTGCACCATGATTTTGCTTCCTTTCTCCTTGACACACTTGTCAACACCATATACTTATCAAAATCTTTATAAATTTCTGTATGATATCCGTATGAGGGGTAGGAATTAATTTGGGCTGATACTATTTTTGCCTCTTCTGCAGGCCCTTTGGCTAATCCCTAAGTCATGTATGCTGACTCTGCAAAAGCAAGCCCATTTTGGAGAGAACCATTGTCATAAACACTGCAGTGTAGGAAGGGAAGCTGTGCTTGAATTTGACTTTGGCAATGATGATCAGCATTATCGAGTCATACTTCATTAGTAATGTGAAAGATTGGATTATGCTAGGTTCATTTATTTTACTTAACCTTCTGCCTCCCAGTTCAAATTCATATCCTGTCCTCAGTCCATGCAACTCCACCCATAACATTATCCTTCTGTGGCACATCTAAACAGAGAGACATTATGATCACTTTTGATTTCTGTCCCTGCTCTGCCATGTCCCTGTAGAGTTGTATACCACACCTGCCCAGAAACTAACTTGCAATTATGCACAGGTAATAAAATAGACAATGCAGCTTTAAAAAAAAGGGGAGGAGAGAACAAAAGGTTCCACTTGCACCAGTCCAGAGTTTAGTTCATCCTTGCAGAAAGTCCCTCTCTTCAGGGCAAGGTCAAAAACTGCATTCCATTCACATCAAGAGAAACTTACTTTTCAACACTATGAAGCAGCAGAAAGTGCAAGTTTCACTCTCTTGGTGAAACACAGACACATCGCTATTTCTGCAGCTTTTCATAGCAGGTGAGAAGGAAGGAAGGAACCATGTAAGAGCAAGGCAGAGGGCAGGCTGGCTCCTGGGAGGCAGAATGGTATAAAGCAGCAGGAGGGGTAGTGGAAAATAAATCAAGATGGGAAGTGTGAGGAGCAGAGGGGGAATGGAATAGTAAAAGGATGAGAGAGAAGCATTGGATGGCATTTATGTTCCCAAATACCATGAATCAGGTATGCCTGAATATGAATCAATTGGTTGGAAGGATCAAATACAAATAAGCCTACATCTGTGAGAGATTAGACAAGTTTAAACTAAAACTAATGCCATAAAGACAACAGCCATTTCAGATCTGTATCTGGGATGAGGTGCTCTTGTTTCCCCTAGCTATTTATTCACTCTGGTGATGGCCCAAAGGAAATCATCACTTGACATTCTTCTACCCATGTCAACCTGCAGCAATTTGTGCTCCCAAGGGCGGCTCACCTGCAGTCTCCCTGCAGGAAGCACATTGTAGACTTACTGCCTTCTCCCAGGGAGGTCCTCGGTGCTATTTGTGCTGTTCATAGCACTTTCTCTTGAGGTGCCTGCAGTGCTTCAGTGCTTCCTCTGGCCCTGCCACTGTCCTGTTGGGCTGCAGCTCTGGGGAAAGCAAGAGCGAGACATGGGCACCTCACAGACGGCTGATGGCCGTGCCGCCGCTCCCAGGGCCCAGCCTGCCCAGGCTGCCTCCCCGCCACGCAGGTGGCGGCTTCCCTGGGCCCTGCTGAGTCTTGGGCACTGCACTGAATGGTGCAGCTTGAACATGTCAGCCTTTGCTTCTTCAGCCCCTCAAAATCAGCCATGCCATTTGCTAACTCTGTAGCCCTCAGAGTAATTTCTTGTTCCTGCTTCTGCTATAAGGAAGAAATTTCCAAGTCGTTGTACTGGCTGTGTTCACATAGCACCTGTCCTGGGGAGCTGCTGTCCCAGAAAGCAGCTCTTGATGGTCATGATGTCCCGTTAACCTTTTTTTGAGCAACCTGTCTGCCTCACTATAAAGTGAGGCTGGGTTGAAAGGAAGCTGCACTGTGCACTCTGCTACATAGGCAGAGTCCTAAAGTACAGAGAGTAGTCACCTGGAAAAGCACCAGCTAGGCCAGTTCACAGCACAGTGTCCAGGCTGGCCTGTGAGGCCTGCAGACAAGCAGTATAGTGGGATTTGCTTGCACAGCATAGTGAAGGATGGCCATGACCACCCAAACAAATTCACACTGACTGCTTTATCCATGCTGAGAGGATGAAAAACTTGAGAAGGAGCAGGATGTAGAGCAGCTCCTGGTGGGATCAGAAGCAGTGCTCTTTCACATAGGTTTTACTTAGCATAAAGGCTCCTGTGATGCTTCATGACTCTCAAAGGCTTTGAAGTTCGCATGTAGGAAGGCAGAAGTTCATCTGAAATGAGAAAAAGATTACATCTTCCCTCCCACAAGGTTTCCAGCTTCCCAGGAATTTTCCTTTGAGGACTTCACTACTCCCAGAAACATCTTTATGAAGTTTCTTAAATAACATCCCATACAGGATTTGGGCTGCATAGTACAAGCAAACAGTAAAGAAACAAAGTATGGGGGCAAGAAGGGGGACAACTAGTGAGCTTTGCCTTCTAAACAAAATCAAAATATTCCGCTAAGTAATAGAATGGTTAACGGCAAGGCTGCCAGTTGTCTGATCTTGGCGCCAGTCTGGCAGAGCATTGTCTTACAGCCTTGAAACTAACTGGAGAAAGAATGGAGATTTGTGTCAAGGGAAAAGTTCCACTTTTCAAACGTCTTCCTCAGTTTTTATATGGGTAGCTCCCATGCTGCTGAAAGGAAATACCAGCTAACCTCCCTCAGGGAGGAAGAAGGGAGAGGGGTATCATGGTGACATGCATTGCTTTCCAGGCCCTGGAAGAGGAACTCCACTAATCGTTTGAGTTTGATATCTGGCCACCAGGGAGTAGATAAGCATGGGACAGACTACAGCAACTATGAGATGAAGCTGCTCTTTTCCTTCTGATAAGAGGAAACTGGTTTTGAACATATTATGCAGATTATGGTGGGTCTGAATCGGTTTCTTCTTGAGCTGCTACAGAGATGGATGAGTTGGATTAAATTTCATTTTTTGCATGTAAAATAACTTAACTGGGGTAGATAAAATTTGATACATTTGTGAAGCCTCATGTGTTTCCCTGAAACCTGGT
>JAUBOD010000491.1:2080190-2104345 GCA_032353885.1 Nothura maculosa | reverse complement strand
ATACTTGAATAATGCCACAATCCCACTATGTGCTTTTGCGGATTTGTCTCTAAGGGACTTGTCCAAACTCAAGTGTCCTAAGTGTCATTATCATTGAGACATTCATCTTCCATTCTCTTGGAAAGTCATGTATTCTTAAAATGGGCTTTCTACATAGCCTCACGTCTACATTCTAATTTAGACCTGAAGTCTTTCCATACTAAGATGAACTGTACTGCTTAACAATCCAAATGAAGGTAAACTTTGCTGAGGAAGCACAAGAAGGGGACAAGGCAGAGCCTTAAAAGATGACAACATGATAGTCAAATTAGACAAAAAAGGGAAGATGCACAATAATAATTAACAAAATTAAGGTAACAGGGATAGGGATATATTGCAAATCAATGCTTCAGCAACTGATACGTTTAGATTTTCTCCACTTAAATTTCCAACTTTTCAACACAGCATGAGGTTCTTGACAATGATGTTCAGATTTGTCTCTTCTTGGCAAATATCAAGTTCAAATCAAAATTATTCATTAGTTTGAAACAAAAAGATTCAAAGTGATGACATTATTATTCTTTATCTTCCTTTAATCCACATAAAAGCACATTTCCCATTTTCTCAAAAGCAAAGCTCATTGCCACAGAAGACTGGTCTCATTCATTGGCTGTCAGGGAAAGAATCAAAGTTGCCTCATCACTGAGAATGAGGTTACGTGATGAAAGTCATACAAGAGCATGCAAGCAGTAGCCTCCCATCCTAAGAAATGATGCAGGAAGTTACAAGTATAGAAGGGATAAAAATGTCTTCAGATTAAACTCATGATAAGATTTTGCCAAACTGGTGGCAACCTCAGAATTGCTGTAGCATGTTTTAATTTTTGGAAATTAACAGGTTGGAAGGTTTCCTTCATCCCTTCAGGATTTTACCATATCTTAGCTAACCTCTAAGGCCAAGACTATAAAACATGTAATTTAGGTTCCTTTGAAGAATGTTGTGCTCTTTGAAAAAAGAAAATGTGTATAATAGTGATTTGTAATATCTCGTTCTCTAACTAATTTGGAACTAGAGTGCATTCTTCTACCTGAAAATTCTTCCTTGTTTATCATGGGAAATTCTGGAAGAACAGAGATTTTGAAATTCAGTTCAAAAGTAACAGTAAACAAGTTATATGTTGCACTATTACCATTTACTTGTAATGCAACAACAAAGTTCAGAAATTAGGTGATCCTAATATCTTATTATACTGTAACACATTTCCCATAATATTATTCATTCAACCTGCCTTTTTATTGCAACAATTGAAAATATACCCCTTTAAAGCAAGAGGCCTTAAAAATGGCAGGGACTCAAGTATCTTTCATGATACAAAAGTTCTTGCATACAGAAGATCAAAGGCTTTCGCTTTTCATAATTTAAGAGACTATGAAAGCAAATCAGAAGCTGTATGATGGAGTCAGTCACTTGTTAAATGACTGCCCTATGGTAAGAAGAAGTGGCAGAGGAAGTAGCACCTGTTTCAAAAACACCACTCTCAGTGAATTGGAAAAACAAAAACCAAAACCAAAGAAATAAAAAATAGTTCTCTCCTTACCTAGACAGTGGCTTACTGTCCCCTTACCATGACTGTAATAAAAACATTCAGGAGAAATCTAGTGAATTAGGCCATCAGATATAAACATACCAAAATCACTTATTCAGAAGACATTGGTATAAGCAGTAGCAATGCCTGTAGAGAGAAAAGTTCCAACCATTAAATTCCACACCTACCTTTAATTTGTGGAACAATAAATAGAATGATCTCTTGAATAACTCTTGGTGCAAGATAAGAGGAAGCCGGTCATTGCTGAGGGTCAGAATTGAGTCAGGAGCGGGTCAGCACAATGCACACATTCTATACAGCCCATGGAAGGGCAGTTGGTGCGGACGTGCCCACCTCTCACCCTGGCTTGACCGCAGCAAGCAGTCGTGCCCGGGTTTGGTTCCAGGGCAGTAACGAGGATGCCGGGGTGCTTGACCTCCTCCGGGAGCCTGCACCCAGTAACGGCTCCACGTTGTTACTGACGGAAACTAGCAAGATTAAAGTGAGCTCAGAGACAGCTATACAGCCCACTTCATAGAGATTCATCATGGAATAAAACCTTAAATGATAACTACATCAGACTTATTTTCTTCTTAGAACACTGCGAGACTTGTACCCCAAAACTACCTCCCTCCTCACATTCTCTCAGGTTGCTATAGATAGCTCTTTCTATCTACTGCATTCGTACTTTTGAAGCACACAAGTTTTCATTACAAGAGTTAATCTTTTAAGTAAAAATATAACTTTTATATAGAAACTTCCTTAAACTATAACCGATAGTTATAACTTCCTTAAACTATAACAATAACCTATTATCATACATATTAAAGTATAAGTGTTCATACATTATTAAAGTATATATTAAAACACAGTAATCTCTTTCCTCTCTGAGGTGAGTGTCTCACTAGACTCTTGTTAGCGAAGCTGGAAAATTATCTTCATTGTAAATAGTACGCAGAAAAAATACAGTATCATTGCTTTACTATATTTTTGCTCTTACAATACTAACAGTGCTGCCTATAGAACTCTAACATCGTTGCAATTACTTGGTCATCTCTATGAAGTTTATAAAATGCAAAGTATGTATCATATCTTATGGTATCTAATGCATAATTTACCCATTTCTAACTACAGACAACTTGGCATACGCAATAAGCAATCGCTAGATGAAGAAATTACCCTGGTTATCAAAGGACTACGGAAATTTATCTCTCTCCAACAAGTAAAATCCTTCATAACAGTGCTAAAAGCATTAATGAAAGTTGAGGTGTGAAAAATGTACATTCTTTATTCTGTTGTTTAGATACAGAATAAAATTTAACTTTTCAGAAAATAAAACTATAGCTGCAGCATTGAGAGCTGTCAATTGCTTTTTGAGGATAAAGTACATGCACTTTTTCCAGTTATTTTATTGCACATAACGTACAGTCATAATTGGTGTTTTATTTACATGTGTTTTGGCAATGTCCATGTTTTTTCCCCCTCAGAATACATTATTTTGCACAAACAAAACCTTAAACGTTTCACACAAACTGCCATAATACAAGTCAAAGGAGATATATATAGATGCGTATGTGTGTGTGTGTGTTTTTCTTCTATTAATTCTTCTAAGTGTTTCAAATCTGTTAAAACTTTGCCTTGGGAGTCGCACTGCTCCCAGTTAGTCTGTTGTCAAGGATGGACATCAGAGCTGCTGGCGCCAAGATGCTACTGCTGCAGCGAGTACTGCCATGCTGTGCCTGACACCCGCCTCCAGGACAGAACCATCCGCTACCACCTGCTATTAGTGAGTAGGCACATAGAAAGAAGAGCACTGTACTTTCGTTAACCAGTTTGATTCAACATTGATTACCATGTGTTAATGTTATGGCAGACGTTATTTGAAGAGTACTCCATTAATAGTGTTTTAAAAAAATATATCAAATACGTTAAAAATGAAGTATCAATTGCATTAATTATGTGCTTACACCCTAGGAATGTGTTCCTTGGATTTCATTTTGTACAATATATTATGTTATTCTGTTATCCAGATACAAAAGAAAAATAAAATATTTGTATCTTTCCTTCAAGTTAAAATAATTACTTAGTGGATAGCAACACACTTGTGTGTTTCCCTGTATTTTCAATGCAGAAAACCTTTTAGTGGTCCCCATCAATTAAAGAGTACACCCTGGGAATAAACTATTATAATCATACGCAAATTTTTACATTTTAAATATCTGTTCAAATAGAATATTAATATAGAGTAAGTACACAGTGAACATATGACATATGTCCATTAAAAAAAAAACTGGAAGCCGTCCCCTCATAAAGAGGGGATCCATTATGAGATATACCCAAGAATGATACACAGAGAAACTGCTTTCAGAGAAACCAAATTCATTGTATTTTGGTAAATACCATTCACTTTTCAACAGTAAACAGCATTGATCAGATTTCATTTAAAAGGCTCTGCAGTGTTTTTGTTTATGTTATGAGCTACCAAAAAGGATAAATAAAAATTAGAACCAAAAATCTAGGCCTACCTAAGGTAATTCCACTCTACTGGCTGGAACAGCAACTCTCTAATCAACTCGAATGCAGATTCTTTCAAACGTTAAAAAGATTAACAGCCATAATAGTAGCAAACAACAATCTATCTTCAATGATGTAGCAATGTAGCTACCATCAAATTAAGTTCTAAAAATAGGCTGTTTCTTTCCTATAAACACACTAGGATAGAGCTAAATATTCAGGTAGCTGCTAATGTCAAGTAAGAAAAAATGCATTTAGTTATTGCTGGTGATCAGAATAATTTTTTTTTACATTTTGCAGTTTTTTGCCTTCCTTTAGATTTAAAGTTGTTCAAAAGTTTAGGGTAACTTTCACTACTTCAGGTGATGAAGAATGAGATGAAAATGCACTGTGGAGAAAGTATGACAGTAGTTTATGTTTAATAAAAATGAAAAATAATAAAAATATTACAGAAAAAGTTATTCTTGGAACAGAAGCATTTATTAATATAAAAACACTAACAGCTTCTGTTCAATCCAGAAAGTCTCTCTTAAACTGGAAAGTACCTCAAAGAGTTTAAGCACGTGCCTCTTCAAAAAATACTTTTAAGTATATAAATTATCAGCTATAAAATCACGATTGTGCCTTAGTCTAGTAAAATGGATAACACCAAGATCTTTCGAACTGACATTTTTTTCATTACTAACCTACTACTGACTTTTAGAATAATGTATTTATATGTTAAATAAAAAACAAATATTTCTTTACAAGTGAACTATTCTAAATGACACTTCAATTGTACTTACATATTTTTGTAAAACAAATATTTAAATGCTATTAAAAAACTAATGAATATTTTCAGTGCTAGCTTATTTTTCCTCCATGAAATAAGGATGTGCTTTACTATAATATCAATATCATAGTTACTTCAAGATATGTATTTTGAACCAACATAAAGGAAAGAATGTCTTTGAACAGATATAAAGAGTCCTCATCTTAATTTTTAATATCTAGGGGAAAAAGAAATTGTATTTCACAAGTTAACCATTTATACTTGAAAAATGGATGTACAACATGGATGTCCCTAGACATCAGCTGTAACTATTGTCCACTTATGATCAAATTTAGGAGGACAAACCAGACTACATAAAGCAGCCTTTAAAAGGAAAAGTCTTTAACAAACAGAAATATTTCCAAAAAAAAAAATCATTCAAAACATACATAGTTTATCCCAGCATTTACACCATTTCAGTTCCCTGTTCTTCATGTTGCTGTAAGCATCCACAGGGCACACAAAAGGAGGCCCCGGAATTTGAAATGGCCATTGCTTGGTAATTCAGTGAAAGGTCTATTTTAGTACCTCTTCCAGTCGTTAGAAAATTATCCAGTTTCACCTTTGGCTTACAGGCATTTAACTCCCCTGAGCCAGGCAATACTGGTAGATTAAGCAGAATACAAAAGAAAAAAAAATCCCATAAGAATAGTACAGCATGAAGGAAATAAGGCATTCGGCATGGAAAAAAAAATACATTTCAAATATAGTGTCATTATATCTAGAAATATTTCAGGTTTAGAAGCGTCACCTGACCTAGCAGTGAATCAGGTGCCAAAAACAACACCTCACCAACTGCTGTGACATTAGGTACAACCTCTGAATGGCTCAACAGAGAATCAAACTGGTTTTTCCGTACGCCATCGCATGGTTTACCAATACACTGGCATCTTTGCTCTTTTGCTGTGAGCCGACAGTAATTATTTTAGAGAAAGAAAAAGAAAGTGTGGAATTAGTAACGCAGATGCTGAAAGGCAAGTGGCAAGACTCTACAAGAAGAATGCCTCAAAAAAACCCACGCTATTTTGTTCCCATTTCTACTGGCACCTATTCCCCAAGGTAAAAGGCCAGAATGACCAAAGCCATCCTAATAGTAGTGTGCAGAATGTCAGCCGACAAACAACATAAAAACAAGTCACGTTGTGTTATCTGTGGTCACGTTCTTCAGGGTTAGTCCAGTAACTCAAGACTACATTCTTCCGTCTTTATTTGTTTGTTTTAATTAAACATGTAATGGTTAATAAACAGACATAGTCCAGAGTTAGTAGGTTGGTATTATAACATTTATTAAAATAATGCTATGGGTTAATAGAAACAGCAAAGAACCAAAGAATTAAAATGCAAGCTATGTAAAAACCCAACTAAAACCCAAATATGTCTAATGTATTCATCCAGTAGCTAACTAAAAGCCCAAGAAAGACAACACTCCCAATATAATAAAGTACTGCAAAACAATTGGCAATTTTTCAGTTATCAAAATCGTGGGTTTTGCTTTTTTGTATGCTTTTTTTTTTCTCAATCAGGAAAAAAATTCTTTTTGAATGTTATATAACATACATATAAAACAAGATAGAAAAATACATTATAAACTTGTAACAATGGCTGTAAATACATTATCTTACATGTTTCTCATAGGCAATAGGTTGGTTATGGTACATACATAGCATGAAACTACTAAGATAATAAAGAATAGACAAATACATGTCATCTGTACGGTTACATACAAGCGACACTCCCATCTACCCACTCTAAAAAAATTACATAATACTGTCAGAAAGAAGTCTTAAAACTACTTATTTTAATAAAGAAAAAGTCATTAAAGAATGATAATACTGAGAACCAAGGCATTCAGAGATTTCAAAAGTCATGCTTTTTTTTTTTTTAAGTTGATCCAAAATTTTGTCAACTAAGTTTTCAGAAGTTTGTTCAGAGCAAACATTACTTTCACATGTCACACATCTATTTCATACACTTCCCTCCCCCCCATAAAAGACCTTTGATAAACATCTAAAATGTCCAGGTTTTATCATAGTTGAGATGAAACTGGATCAAATACTGGTATCGTTTTTAGCAAATCTCTCCTCAAATGTTTGAGTGTCGCAAGTCTATTAAACCAACCAACCAAAAATAAAATTCAAAATGGCACAGCATATACTGTAAGTAAAACCAACACAACTGTATGTGTAACAGGAAGACAAAGCCGGTGGCACAATAAACAAAAAGCTAGCTGAATATGAAAGGATGAATGTCTATTGCATAGTAAATAAACTGATAATTATTTCCAGGTGAGACAAGATGTTAGATGAGGTCACCATGCAGGTGCTTAAAATGTAAGCCCTCTTAGCTTACTGTTGACCTTTCATTTGGAAGCTGTGAAGATATGCAGGAGGAGAATAAGTTGACAAGAAGGGGAATAAAAGTATCACCTGATATTTGCCAAGTTTAGTAGAGCCCCACACAAACTAGCACTTCATGTTTTTAGAATTAAGCACTGTGCGTTCAACAGCTTCAGCTCTCACAACTACCCATCTGTATGAAGGCCATGTGGAAACAAAGGTTAAGAGCTCCGCATAGCTGGACTTCAATCACCTGGATGTGCCTCTCCTGCTTAGGAAGTTAGGAAAAAAAAAAAAAAGTAGGCAGATCTAACGTTAATCAAACAGGAGCTGGCTGAAAAGCAAGTGACCTGCAAGCTGTTTGAGGCTGCAGGAGCTGCTTATGAAAACTGGGGCCAAGCTCCGACTGCAACTGAAAACCACTTAAGCGCTTTCAGGTTCATTATCCGCAGGATATTATCTTTATGGGTGACTCCAAAGCCCACTATCCTTGATGGATAACGATTCCAACCAAAGGCAAGAAAATTCCCCTCCATCCCTGAACAATAATGAAATCCGTCCCCGTCTCTACAAACGTTTCCCAGCTAATACTCTGTTTTCGAACGAGACCGTCTGTATCACAGACCCCTTTGGTTTACGTTGCACGAGCACTGTATTAGCTAGGGCGTTAAAGCAGAATCGCTGACGTAACGATGGGCTGGTTTGACACAGTTCAGAAAATGTTTCACATAATGAGATTTTGGCAAAGTCACATCACACTAATATGGCAAAAATCAGGTAATCGATATGGTCAACTCATCATTTGTCTTTCCTCACAGCTTCTTTTCACATACTGGGCGACTGAGTGGCATGCAGTAACTTGTCTGAGGGAGAAGCTGATTATACAAGACATTTGACTAAATGACCATGAAGAAAATAAGGCACTTCCTTTTCTTTAGACTTATTCCAATACTTAAAAAATAAAAAAAGAAAGACTAAAAGGCTCTTTTGGTCTTTTGTTTCTTGACAACCACCAGAAAAAATCATTTAATGAAATAAAGGGTTTCTTTGTTCTTTTTTTCTTTTTTTATAACACTTGAAAGTATAAAATGCTACATTTCCAAAAATATATTTTTTTTCTGCACCAGCACCCTTGTTTAGTAAAAGTATCTACTTTTTTGTTCATTTTGTTTCAATGCACTACACTTTATCTACAATTTCATTACATGTATACAGCAAATAGGCAAGCATGGCTTTTACATCCTTAATGAAATTTTTCTATACAGGGAGGTTTAAAAAAAATATTTGAACAGTTTGCCCAGTAATGTGACACATAATGCATGTACCTTGTTCTCATGTAATCTTCCGAGGAGATTAACGTATGGTTAAAATAATTTAAAAGCAGATTTTGCTTCAATAGTGTTGCTGTTTTGTTTTCAGCATCAACATAGTTCTGAAAAAAGTCATCGCAATCTGTATTTCATGGCACACTCTCTTTTAAAACATCCAATTTGGCAGGCGATAGAAAAAAAAGGCTGCAACTTCCGCCCTTTGAGGGCACTGGTAGTGACTAAAGAGCTTATCAAATTTTGAATACTTTTTGGAATCCCTTCACCAATGACATCCCTGACCAAAGGTTCATGCATGATGCATCATCACACAGTACATTCAGAGAGAGCTTTGACTTCGTTTTGAGCAGAAAAGTTTTCCTAGAAGTCTCTCACAGTAACTGCCTCTGTCATCGGGTGGCTAAGGGACATCTGTCTCCGTCTCTCGCGAGGCCTTCTCACCGTTCGCTTGGGCTGGGACACTAGAGGATGCTCAGTGCTGAGGGACGCATTGGACCTTATTGCTTTACTACTATTCAGTGCAGGTTCTAGAACCACTTTCACCCAGACAGGAGGGAAAAAAAAGCGGAGTTGGAGGACAACAATTTCTTTGTCTTTTTGTTAGATGGTAAGACGAACGGACAAGTGCCCCAGCTCGCTGCACTGAAGACAGGCAAGCAAAGGCGTTTACCAGTTAACTGATCAGCAGGCAGGCATGGTCAGGTCATCATTGGGTGAAGAGTTCAGAGGTCAGAAGGTCATAGGTTAGTTGCCGGTGGCGGCTGGGTGGTTAGAAACAAAAAAAAAAACAAAACAAAAAAAAGAAAGAAAAGATAGAGAAGAGATTAGTTCCAGCTAGTGACGGCTTAATGACAACATGAAAACTAATCACAACTAATAAAAAACAGGCATGTTTAATTCTGACATACTGATCGACACCATCTACGGAATGCAATAAAATCATGACAGCCCTCTATCATGATTTGAACATGTGAAGGAGAAGCCCACTCCCACAAAACCGGTTAACAGGAGAAATAGAGATAAAATACGACTAACGACTAATGGTTAGTAGCAGTCGATGAAGGAAATCGGAAAACAAAAACGATGAACAGTTTTGGAACTCGGTAAAAAAAAGATTTTTGGAGACAACAGTCAGTGCACGGTATCAGTATCTGACTGCTATTAAGCATTAGTACTTCCCCAGGTGCAAGCATTAAAGCAACTATTAATGATGGATGTGATTATTAATAACTGGTTGTTAAGAGAAATGATCCTACGGAATTCTCCACTGGAGAGACAATTTGGTTCAACAAACTAGGGGCCAAACGAGTTGTGTTTTGTTCAATAAACTTTTTATTGCCTTTCATTTATTCTATTTACAAACAACATGGAATTTCTTGGCCTCATGATACAAAGCAATACTAAACTGTAGTCTAGCAGTGTAGGCATCATCATGGGAAGCAGGAAAACGCTGGAGCCTACTACTCGAGCCAGCGTTTCCCTGTTCAAAATACTATTTTACACGTATAGGACACTTATAAAATGCACTTGCATGTAAACACTGTAAAAGTCCTGCCATTTTAAATTCTATACTTAAAAAGCTCTAAGTACATCAAAAAATAGAGAAAATATCTAATTGATACTAATAAGGCATTTTAAAACTACAAACAGCTCTCTTTATTCATTTTCAAAGCTAATACTCTGCAAATACAATAAAATCTGACATTTCATATACATTCCTGCTTTATATTTTTATATTTTAAAAGAAGCCACCTGTAAATACTATTTTCTTTTGCAAAAAACAAAACAAAAAAAAACAAAAAAACAAAACCACAAACAAATTACAGTAAAACATAAAAAAGTTCTCAAGTGGAAAGTTATCATTCCCAATGTTCTTGAGCTGTTCCTTCTTTAATCATTCTCTCACATTCTCCTTCACCAAACTTGGTCCACTTAACAGTAGTATTTTTTTTTTAAGACTCATTCAACAGCTTAATTATAGCTAATAAATTCTGAGGTTGATAAAGTTCTTGTACTGTTGCCATTTTGACTAAGGCAGAGGAGATGAAAGTGAGAAAGGTATTCAGTGCAAAGTCAGGTTTGTGCCATTTCATAAAATGAAGTCCAGTAGCTAGAATATTCACAGATTGATTTAGCAATCTTTCACGTGGGTCCATTTATTTTCACATAACCACACTGGCCTATCATTTAGGATACAGTTTATAAAAACTAAAAAAAAAAATAAAGGAAAGGAAAATCACTACTGTAGCCTAAATGAGACCACATGTTCCCTGAATTTCTCCAAACTTGTGCTAAGGTGGGACTTAAGTTAAAACGGCTGTTTCAAAAATAAGCAAAAATAAAAATAAATATTTCTTGTGGCACAATCTCACCACTTTACAGGTATACTAGAAACACAGACTCTTAAAGCATTTTGATAGTGATTATAATTTTGATTAAATGGTATTAAATTTTTATATAAATTATGTGACAGTTGGTTTTGATAAAACATTCAAGAAAATCCTCAGCATTAATATTTCTTGTGGAGTTTATAATCAAAGCAAGCTACCTTTTAAAAATACCAGTACACCTGTGATACATCCTCTGCCAAGTCCCTGGCCTTCTACAGTACACACAGGTTTGTCAACTGTGCAACACCATTTACAGTTTATTACAAGTAAATCAGTCAGTCTCTCTGTTATATGAATCAGATTCAATTTTGTATTATTTATAAACTGGGGTTTTATTCTTAGTTAAAATGAGCTATACTTGTCAGCCCTTCACCAATTCTAAATGCTTAGCTGTAAGAGTAAAACATTTACACATTTGGGGATTCTTGCTTAAAATGCAGTGCTTATCTCAAAAAAAACCCTATGCAAAGAATAAAAACCTACATAAAAAGTGAATGCAGTAGTACTACAAAGTCATCTGAAAGTTGACTTAATTTTTTTTTTGTCTTTTTTTTCAACTTTAGACCCAATGAATGCATATATATATTTTTATGACGTATTTAAAAAAACTCTTCCATATTGAAAAAAAATAGTATTTCGGTTTGCTGACATTGCTTTCATGATCATTTTAGAAATATGATTGACCGAATAACTCAGTAAGTGAATATGGTAAATACTGATAGCATTTTAAATCTAGAACAAAATTGTAACACATAAAAACCCCCTATTTTAACGCTGAACAATATTCTCTTTAAAACCTTATATAAAACTGTTAAATATGTGCAGTGATAATCTAGGCTTTCAAAATTCAAAATAGAATGAAATAAATCTTAAAATTAACTCTGTGCAAGTTTCTTAATACACTCTGGTATAATTTAGATGATACTTTAAAATAATGTTCATCTGAAATAATTGGTACGGTTTTCATGCAAAGATCGAGTGGAATGTATGACTCATTCCACAGGAAATAATCTACGTGCATCTTTGCTTTTTTTAAATACAGTGGTCTTCTAATATCACTAAATACAAACACTGCATCATCGGAAAATGGGGATGTTTTAAAAGGAGGTGAAATGGGACCCAGAATTATTTTCAGTGACTTGTAAGTGACAACCCCAGATGAAACATCTAGGCCCTTCATAAAAAGAAATAAAATATGGGTTTAGTAGGTAAACATCACAATGATGAAATGAAACAACACAGAAGAAAACCCCTGTGCTTCCTCATAGCATTTACTGAACTCGGGCAAGTATCTAACTAAGCCAATAGGTGCTATAGGTGTTTCTCCCTGCCCTCTGAAGCCCACCCACAGGTAGATCAAGAAAGAATATTTGCAAAAACTGAATTTGGAAGCATAAGTTCAAACTTCTAAAGATAGGCAAATCCTTAATATCCGTTGCTGTGGTTTTTTTTTGTTTTTTTTTCTTTTTTTTTTTTTTAATATGGGCTGTACATCTTGGCTTGTACTTCTGACATTATGGGCTGTAGTGTCTGTACATCAGCTTTACATGGGAATGAGATCCTTACATATGAAGGGTAAAGTGTTATATAAATACTACTCTGAGAGGGCCTTGTTTACTCTATGACTAAAACCTGTACTGCTCATCTTAGCTGATTTACAGAAGGCTGGCACTAGTGAAGTGCAGTCTAGTTCAGCAATGTCAGCTGTGTCACCTGAATGTGTTTTTTTTGGCTATTACAATATCATGGAAGCCTGCACAATACTGAGTTTGATGAGAGTAGAATAATAATACTTGGCACTTACATAATGCTTTGCATCCTCAAAGGCCTCTACAAACAAGAACCCCCACAACACCCCTGTGAGGTAGGGAAGTATTATTATCCTTACTTTACAGATGGGAAAACATACACAGAGAGATTAAATGCCTTGCCAAAACCCACAGAGTCAAGAGCAGAGCTGGGGTAAGAATTCAGGAGTTCCTGTGCTTAGCCCCCACTGCTTCCTAGCCAATGTCAATAAACCGAAAATATTAGTTTTCTGAATAAGCTTAAATACTTCATTCAGGGGTCCAAAGACATTACGTTTGAGGAACAGGAGAAAAATGAAGATTTAGTTTCCATTCAATAGCTAGAGAGAGATGCCCAAATATTGGATGTCATCTCACCGAGAGAACTTCAAAAGTTGCTTCTCCTTCAGGTTACACATTTTAGCAGCAAAAGACAAATACCAAGAAACTCATTTTGGCAAAAAAACCAAAACACCCCTTACTCCTGCCCTTATGAGTTCAAGCTCAAACAACTTTTGAAGTATTATCTTCACAGCCCTTACCTTTCTGAATTCAGTTAGGTATCTGAGAACATGCATCCTCCTCAAAATATACAGTACAGTGGCTCAAAAGTTTACTGGGAAAAAAGGAAAATCTAAATCTTCAGATTTCTCCAGACACAGACAGGAGGCATCTATTCCTTTACTTCTTTCTCATTAAACAACCACCCATTCACTTTATTTTGCAACACCAATCTGATATTTCCACATCATTAAAAGAACAAATGTTTTGAAGGGGAGGGGAGGGAAGGGGGAATCAAATTAGCTATTGCAGTACTGAATTCAGGGTTTTCCTGAAGCAGATGGATCTTTAAATAGTTTTTAAGAGGGATCAGTTATAGCATTTATATTAAATACATCACAAAGTTTACACAATTCATTTAGCTGGGAAAGCTACGTTTACAAAGTGTTTTTAAAAATGCAAGCGTTCCCCAAGCTCTAAATCATTAACTTTTTTTTTTTGAGGAAAAAAACAAATGAATGGGTCAGATATGGTATTTGGTTAACCAGCTGTGGTGTTGCAAATCTCATGTACACTCCAAGCATTTCTTACAAACAAGAACTGCAGAACTAAACTAACCTCGGTCTGCGGTCACAATCCTTTGGTAAGGATGGACACGCATATCGTGCCTTCGAACTTTAGTAGCCACCGCACCTAGTTAAATTGCAATTACCAAGACAAAGTTAGAAAACATTCAAAGAAAACATTAACAGCAGGTTTATCAAAATGGATTTAAATGATCATTAACTACAAAAGTTCATTTTAAGAAAAGCAACAAGTTAAGGCACAGTAGTTTCAAATCTTAACCTTAAAAAGAAGTTTGTCTGTGCAGATTAATATTGCATTTATTTTAAACATCCTGGCCTTAACCTGTTTAATCCATTCATTTACAATCCCAAAATTACAGTATTTCATGAAATCTATTAGACCCAAGCACATTTAAGCTTTACTAGTCACATATTCACTGAAGTGCCTTTCTTGCAGCAGGACTATTTTAAATAATGCCATTTTTTAATACTGACAATTATTTCCTAACCTTAAGATCACTTCCAGTTCTACCACAAATAAAGTTTTAAAGCAATTCTTCAAGCCTACAGATTGTGATTTTAAATTTTAAGTCAATAAGTATGAACTGCAATGAATTAGGTGATTAGTAAAGCAAACACTATATAAAACACTTAGCAGTCAGTATACTACTATACACTCATAAATTACAGCTACTCTGTAATAACAGGGGCTAATCCAAATTAATAGCACTATCTTATTTTATATCTATGTGCAAAAAAAGTGCAAGTAAGTCACTGACTGCTAGGCCAAGCTTTTTTCAAGGCTGCTGAAACTAAGCATTTGTTAAAATTCAGATCTGATGAAGGATCGGTTAAGACCGTTCTTGAATTCTTAGCCTTTCGTTGGGAAAGCCATACCTAAAGATAAAAGGAAGGGAATTAAAAGTTAGTCACCAACTAAAATTTGCTCCCAACACCAATATCCCCAAAAATACTAGTAGGGAAGCAGTACTCCCTTATTTTTCATGGAATTAATTTCAGACATTGTAGTAGTCCACCGCCAAGTAGACGGACCTAAGAATATTATTAATGACAAGGGGAACATTACAAATTTAAACTCAATTAATTAACTGCACACAATTGCTCACATAACAGAGCAGTTGTATTAAGAATAAATGTTTCTGTACCACCTAAGCAGTGGCTTTAGTTTTTCTTATTTTTTCTAAAAAAGGGTATTTTTTAAAAAATAAGATGCCTACTTTGTGCAATTCACCTCTGCTCTCAGCCGTGCCCTAAGGTGCATAATGGCCATTCTAGGAGCAATTCTTCCTCCTCTGCTTTTATATAACACTCTGCAAGGGATCAGAGGAAGTTCCCTGCATCGCACTGAGTTACTACAATGGAAGGATGTGTTTTCTATACTAGGTACCAATGGATTTTAACAGGTTGCCGCTGATCAGCAACAGACACTTGTAAGTGCAACCTGCTGTGAGCAGGTGCTGCAGGCGCCCAGATCTGCCTATGGAGAAGCTGGGAAGGGAATGTGCACGTGGTGGGAGATTGGTAAAGGACGAGAGTGGCAGATGCTGCCGCTCAATTGTGGCTAGGGCATGATGGGCTGCAGCCTCACGTAGCTCCAACACAGCTCACACCCACTCTAGGCTATTTCCCTGCTCACTTTTTACCAGGGATTCTCACTGATGCTCAAAGGGGAAGGTCTGAAGTCCTTTCTCTGTTTTATCGTATTAATGTAACATGGAAACATGCACACAAACAAATGGCACAAACAAAAACAACTTGCTGCTGAAGTGGAATCCTGGATTATTTTTTTTTTTTTTACACTTCTTTCAGCAAAATATTGACTTTGAACCTGACTGTCCCATGATCAGAGATGTTTAGTATTTATGTAAACTGATAAATGCCACTGAGGAAACTAAGAACAAAAGTCCTATAAAATCACCAAAGTTATGCAGGACCAATGTCACAGGCCATTCGGAGCAAGCTAAAAGGAGAAGATTATTTACATTCCAGTTCATTAGCTTGTTCCATATTGACCAGTTAGTTGAATTGCACTGGAAGCTGTATGATGCTTGCCTTGCAGTCTCACTCAGTGGTCTGAAATATTAGGAATAATGGACATTTCACTCCACTGTATATAAAAGAAGTCATCAGTAAAGTTGATGAGTGTATCATCCTTTGGTCAGAGCTTACTTTCCCATATATTTATTTACGTTATTGTTTATTTTCTATTTACAAACTGATTTACAGCTTGCTGACATCAGAGAGATTTATCCACTCATGTACCACATAAAACAAGCGAGGGGAAAAAAAACGCTTCTATTTTCTACCTTTTTGCTAATAAAATATTTCGCGCAATCAGAAGTTCTCTCTTTAAACACAGCTGGAACTTAATTTACGTTTAAGAGAGCACAAACGAATGTGGTATTGTGGAGAATACAAGTTCTGTGTGTTATAAGAAGTCAATTTCTCTTTGCTTCTCTTCTCGCACTTGCTAACTAGTGCCACACAAATGCTTTCTTTTCAGTGATCTTCCTGACATATTATATGCACATATTTAACAATGCCAACATATTAACAGTGCTCAAAAGCTGCAGCATTTGAGCCATCTTCCTGGGTCACTTTACGAGCGCGCCAGGAAAAGATGGTCTCAAAGGTTTTTGAGCCCCACGTTGCAAACAGCACAGAACCAGGTACCGCCCAGGCCGCTCAGCCGCTCGGGCAAGCCTTACCTAATACACCGCTCGGCTCGATGGGATACTCGAGGATTGACGTAGCTGGTGCCAGCGTGTAGGGGTATTCGTAGGGCGTGTAAATGAGGCCGGCCTCGGGTCCCGGCGGGACTATTGCAGCGGTGGGGTGGGGGGTCCCGTTTGGCATGACAGCGGTCTGTATTTGTCTGATCAAAGGCATTATGGTAGGGCCGGCCGGCGTCGGGGTGCGCAGCGCCGCCGGCGGGAGCACGGGCGCAGGGCCCGTGATAATCCTGGGCGCCTGGGCCGTCGCTGCAAGAGAAAAGGCAAGGGCTGCTACAGTAAGCAAAGAAATTCAGGAGGAAGTGTAGAGAGAGCGGTACAAAACGTGGAGAGAATGGGAAAAAAAGCGGGAAAGTAGGAAAGGAGAAAAATAAAAGGAAATCATTAGTACATGCGCTGATCACACAGTGCCAAAGCACACCATTCAAATGCAAACAGCTTTCCATTTTCCAGTGTGATTAAGTATGAACATGCAAAATAAAAAAGCCATTGTAAAACAGTGAGGTAGATTTCTCAAACAGGTTACGTAGCACAAAAGCTCCATTTAGAGCACATTTCTTCACTTAGGCTCTCAAGACTGCATGAGACTGCGATGCATGCAGGAGATACAGGGAAAATACTGTCACCATCAAATACAGAGCACAAAACGCAGTGCAACGGCAGAGTCCACAGATACTCAGTTATGCAGAGCTGCCCTGATATGTTCTACCCTTTCTATGTACCTTAAAACTGTATTTAAACATAAAGACAATCCAATTTCCAGGATCAGTTCAAGATAACCTGGAAACAGATTGACTCACTACAGGATAAATAAGAGACTTGAAACGACCTCCATTCCAATTTCCCCAAAAGAAAACACTTCTCCAATATTAGAAATTCACTGTGGCCTCGCTGATGTAAAAGAAAGTGCTTTGCTTTTCTTTTGTTCTTTCTTCCTGTCTTTTTGTTTTTTTTGCACTGTGTGTAGCACATTTAATCAAGTGCTATTTGAGGCCTGTTGGTACATAATACTTAATATGCAATGTATAAAAATCTTTTAAAAAATAACACAGATCATTTTGTAATCTTACAGGATCAAAATTAAAATTCAAATTTACAAAT
Organism: Nothura maculosa; assembly: GCA_032353885.1. NCBI lineage: Eukaryota > Metazoa > Chordata > Aves > Tinamiformes > Tinamidae > Nothura > Nothura maculosa. Next base: position 2,086,694 of record JAUBOD010000491.1, on the reverse strand, counting down.
TTCTATGCATTAATGCTGTTGTTCACTGATTAACAGGTGGTCAAAACAGGAACAGGGGAAGCCTTTCAGATTTTTTTTTCTTTCTTAAGTTTAGGTCTAATGTAGAAATAAAAAGTTTTTTTTCTTTTTTTTTTCAAAGTGAAATAAGCACCATGGCTTCTACACCTACAGATTGTCAGTTCTAAGTCAAAATACACAAAAATGAACAAGTTGTCTTCATCAGAAAGGATTAGTGTGAAAACCTCTGGTCAGATTAAGGAAAGAAACCCCGTCCCATCCCCCCTCCTTATTCTGATGCAACAGAACAATGGGACTAGATCAGACAAAGAAATCGCTCAAATTAATACAGAAATTTCTATTCAACACTTTGCATCCATTTAGGCTAATTTGAAAGCTATTTTGCTGATAAGATTTGTACTAAATTGGGGGCTACAATAGGTTTAAAACTGATTCAACTGATTTTAAACACTATGGTCTTGATTAGGGGGCGAAAGATAAACCCCAGCATTGTATCAATAAAAGCCCTTGCTTATTTCTCTTTTCAAATCAGAAGAATTGCACTGGTGTAAGCACTCTCAAAATTGACATAACTGCATTCCACCCTTTAAACTTATCCAACATTGAAACAGTAACTATATAGAGAAACATTCTGCAAGTATCAGGGGGCCCTTAGTGGAAAGGCTGATTTAACTGTGCTTACATTTGACATCTGTACCACAGCTACAATTAAAAAAAAATACTTTGGAACAGTATTAGCAACTACATTTTCAGGAATAAAATTTAGATTTAAAATCAGAGAAAAAAAATCACATATATTAAGTATCTGCTTTCTTAGGAGTTGTGCAGAATTATTTTCCAAATTTAAAACTGTGCATACAAGTGCTTGCAAAAGCATTCACACAACAAATCCATGTAAGAAACAGCAAAAAATGGCTCATTACATCACTGATCTCTGTGAACTCGTGTGAAATCAGTTGATGAATCATTGGAAAAACATAACATTGGGGCGACACATGCAAGCAAGATGAAAGGAAGGAATATAATACAGAAAAATGTAGTCACAGTATCCTGAACATTTGTAGCATTCTCTAACTTATCTCTAAAGAATAAAATTGGAAAGGAGTCCACTGTCTTTGATAAATACTAAAGAAAAATATTGTAAAATAAAAATTCTGGCTTAAGGGTTGAATTCTGATTAAATTGTATGTTTGTAAAGATTTCAACCCATACATATTGCTTGGAAAAAAAAAAAAAAAAAGAGAGGAGGCACGGAGAGGGAAACTGTTAAAATCCCTTTCCAGGACAATGAAGTTACCACTGCATGTTTGCCCCAAAGCAGCCTGGGGACACAAAACCTGCCGGGACAGGCAGGCAGTCACTGACTCTCAAGATCATGACGTGCTTACGTGATTTGATGTTGGCATCTCGGTAGGTGCCATTCAGAATTGCAAGCTCCATCAGCTGCATCTTTTTAAGGCTGTCTTCTCCTTCTGCCTGCAGATGAAAAGACAGGAAAGAAAGTTAGACGAATGGTGTCACTGGCGCCCAAGATCTCAGGGACCCAGGAAAGTGTTTCCAAGATTCAACCCCAGAAAACACTTGTGCACCATTAGTCACCAAAGCAGTGGGGCTTGTAAAAGTTTCCTAAGTTAATTCCAAGTTGTCTGTTGTTTATCACAAACCAGTATAAATAAACATCTTGGAGGGGGAAAAAGACCCAGGCTCTAAGCTATAAAAATAGGGTTACATTTAAATTGTGCTTGATAAAAGCTCCTTAAGGAAACTTCTTCTTAAGTCTTAGTAAAATAACTATATACACACTCCTAAGGGGCCATTTTAATTAGGGTTTTTAAGTAGATTAGAAGAATAAATGCCACAAATTTCATATAATTACAATTTATGGTAACAAGATCCACTGCTGTGGATACTGTTCTAGAAAAAAAATGTTTGAGAGGCTTTCCACACATTAATTTGCTTTAAGGCAAAATTCATAATTATGATACATGTACATGTGTTCCGATTAGGATACAACTATTATTTATACATTATAAATAATTTTGATTCAATAAAAATGACTTCCCTGAAGCTATCTGCTCTTTCTGTATTCTGCAGCTTGCCTAAGTATTATGTAATCTTTAGAAAAAAGAAACTCCCCGTCGCTTTCCCAATTGCTGACCCAAAAAAATACTGTAAAATTGTGTAAAACAAAATTAACACTGGACATTTTCAGATCTTCTGATTTTTACTGCCTTCCCAGAAACACTGGTAGTTGTTTAGTCTGCATTCTGCCAATGACAGGTCAGTGACATAGGAGATTCAATCAAGCTGTATCTACCATCCCATTCAAGGTCATCTCTGTCTAATGCTAAATTCCCATCTTGCACTCTCAGATGCTAGGCTATTACTGAAAACTTAGATGGAAAAGTCAGCTTATTTGCCTTTCCCAATTAAAAATTAGAAAAAAAAAACACAAAAAAACAGCAATCACTACCAATAAGTAAATAAGTAGTTAAGTCTGGTTTTGTAACAACATTGCAGCAGCAAAAGTGATTCCTGAAAACTGGAGTGATTTGTGAGATAGCTACATTTCCTCATTCCAAAATTTTAAGAGAAGCTGTTCCAAAATTTTCCAGGCTAGCTTAAGGCAAAAAAAAAGTTACACAAATTTATTCTCCAAATCTGGGAATTTACCATTTGGGCATTTGGGAAGCTACCAAGCACCAGAACACACAAAGAAGTTTTAATCTGGTCCAAGTGGCATCTAAGCAAATACAGCCCTCAGCATGAGGAATGTCCAAGTATCCAGCAGCCACCCACAACTGTCAAGGCTGAATTACTTTCACATGTGGGATCTGCAAGCCCCAACTGTAATACTGAAAAGTTATATAACAAAGATTAAACCTTGAAAGAATTTCAGCTGTTCTTAAGCACTACGCAGTGGACTCGCGCCACACGCTGATGAGCATCAATATTTAAAATGTAAATACATATTACCATTTTAACAGTAAATTAATGGTACAATTAACTAGTGTATTATTCACAGCCCTCAATCTCTACAGCCTTTAACATTAGACCCTCTGGAACACAAAATGGACCGATTACAGCCTGCTTAATGTGCTGTGCTCAGGACAGACTTGCAGCCTAGGTGCACAAGTTGCTTCATTTTAGACATGACTACCTCTAAACAGTATCGCTGCGGGTAAATTACCTAGACTATGAAGTCAATCACGATGCAATTAAAAAAAAAAAAAAGAAAGAAAGAAAGAAACCTGAATCCATCTTTCTATCCAGAGTTCTGAATTTCCCATCATTTTCTTTTCTTAAAGAACAATCCTCCAAAGCAGAGATTTCTCCTCCCTGCATTTCTTCATAAGGGCCATGCTTTTGTTACTAGCTTTTTGACCCCCTTCTCCTCCTCTCTCTTTTCTAAATGAAACAACGAAACCAAAAACCCACAGTGTCAGCTGCATCTCCCACAAAGCTCCATTAATGTCACTAAACTTGTTCGGTGTCTCCCAAAAGAGTTCAGATGACTGATCTGACAGCCATTAATGAGGCTCAGTAAATGCTGAATCTTACATTCCATTTGCTGGGATAATTTTAGTAACTCTGTAATCCCAGATTTGGGACCGCAGTGAATAATTTGCAAATGGACCTATTTATAGGATATGAATTTTAAGACAGAAAAGATTCTTCTGACACCCTCCAAAGAAAGCGTTAGACAAACTTAAAAGCAACGGAAGTCAAATAATCACCCTCACTCTAACATTTGCCTATAGGTCACGATGCTCCCTATGAGAAAAGCTGAGGTAATTACCCAGATTTCACGAAGCACTGTACAAAAATAACAGTGGGCTGCACCATCCTAAGCTCTTAACTGTTATTCTGGTGTTTTTCCCCCGTCTGGGAGTACCTCTCAGCATCTGATAACCGTTTATTGCTAAAAATGCTCCAAAACACCCTTGGAGGCCTCAGAGCGCTTCTCAGTGCCGCCGCCGCGGCCGGAGCCTCCCGCACATCCCAGCGCGTGTGGCCAACGCTCCGCGTGGGCGTCATTTAGCAGGAGTCGGAGCCATGGGGAGGAAGTGCCTGTGGGGAGGAAGGGCCAGGGTGGCAGAGCCGCCTTGCTTGGAACCGAGCGCCCACCAAGGGCAGCACACGGAGCCTCCCCTGCAGCTGGAGGCGCTCCGGAGGCGCTCGGCTCTGAGCGCCAAGGGAGGCCGCACGCAGGGCCGGGGCTGCCTCCACGGGCGCAGCGCGTTACCCTGTGCGCGGCACCCGCCACACAGCGCGCTCATCGGCACCCACGAGAAGCTGCGTGAAGCAGACATCAGTAAGGTCACTGAGAGCCAGATCTGCATTGCTTAGTTGCAGCTTAAGTGATTGACTCAAACCTATCATCTCCTTAATGCTGCAGTGCTTTCCCTTGGATTTCCTATACACAATCTAGCATGCGGATCAAGACAAAACAAAGCCAAACCCCACCACCCTAAAGTGGGCATCTTGAAGCATAACTGCTAACTGTAAGCGGGAGCGCTCACAGCTGCTCCCTGATGAGAGGCAGAGAGGAGCTGCCCCGTGCCCAGTTCAGTGGATCAGTGGGAGCTGCTGGCGTCACAGGCCGGTGGCCAGAGCTGCCTCCAGCGCCTGCTGATTCAATCGCGACCGGGGCAGGATTTGCAGGCATGAGCATTACTGCAGGCAGCAAGCGGCAGCTCCAGCTCTCTCTGTGTTGGTAGCAGATCTGCACATATTTCCATTTACTTGTTGGCATTAGAACTGATGGAGAATCTTTTGTTGTCATTATTCAGTGGCATTTACTCTATTTCTGCACGAAAAAAAAATATGCCAGAATGTTTTAAATCATCCTCTTTTGCAGAAGTGCCAGGTGTCCAACTGGAAATAAACTGAGGGAAGAAAACCAAACTCAACCCAAAGCCCCGTCTCCGCATCCACAAGGAGGTGTGAGGCATGCAGGAGAGAACAAGAGGAGGCCTAGAAAACACCTCCCAAAATCACAGAATTCAAAATAAAAATGGTCTATTCTGACTCTCCTCGCCCCTAAAAGGAACCCAAATAAAACAAAACATGATTCTGTCTCCTACATTGGGTGATACCAGTTGTTTCAAAGAAAGTTGAAATTATTAAAAGCTATGCAATAAATGCTATTAGTAAGAGCCTGGACAAAACACTCTACTTTGTCTTCCTTTCCCACCACAGTGCCTTTTTTTCCCCCCAATATCAATGCCCAAGCTTGCCTTGAATCCTGCTAAGCTTGAGATACCTGCAGATGCTCAGAGCTCCACGTACACTTAAAAACATTTCTGAAATCAATATACACGAGTCACCTAAACACCTTAGAGTGCCAACTGTGCTATTAATTACACTGTGCTACGCAGGTAGCTCACCAAATTTACTATTTTATTAATATCTTCACTGCTAGTTACAAACACCGTCGCTTGCTTATTTTATCAAGAAGTGCAAGCAGCAGTAATCAAGCTACATTCTCCACAGAGCCCTACTCTTTATTTTATCAGGTTTTGCAGTGTGTATTTACTCTTTGCACTTGCAGAAGAAAGAAAGGACAGAAGAGACATTGTAAGAAATAAATATTCACAAATACCCACCCGTTCTCCCCCAAAGAGGCTCATTTTCCCGTTACAGTGACCACTTTGAGAAGTGACAAATGTAATTCTCCCTCCATTCACACTGATGCAGGAGTGCTCATTTAGGCCATGTGAGTGGCTTGGACTGACAGCCAAGCTTCCAAAGCCGTCTGTTTTGCCGACATTTTTGCAACCCTGCTGCACATTCCTGCCCTTGGGCTGCATTCCCAGCCCCCAAAGGCTGCAGGTCCTGGCTATAGTTTCAGCTCAGAGAGGGCCCAACTCCCTGCTGATCTTTCCCCACCACCTGTTGCACCAGGCCCATGGGCAAGAGTGACCCAAAGGCACCAAAGAGCAGCGCTTTCCTCTGGGGCCATTTCTCTCACAGATCCCTACCCCAGCTCTGCTTCAACAGGGGTGCTCAGCAGCAGTTTGGGGCACTTCCCACCACCCTCAAAGTGCAGGAGCCACCTCTTCCAGCACTCACATTTTGTTGAAGTCCATATGCTTTTTTTTTCTTTCTCTACAGCTACTTGAAGTTGAGAATTTTGCCAATAACACAATGTATTTTTAAGTGCACAGTTCCAACATTATTTTCAACACTCTCCAAACAGAATGGCAGAAAACTTGGCAATTACTGAAAAAAACCACCATGCTAATAAACAAGGATACTTAAAAGCTTTCCTCAAATGGAAAAATCACCTCCAATTTGCACAGAAATAAACTTCCTTAAAACCGTATCTCCGGCAAAACACATACACCAAGCAGCAAGATGTTCATTATTCTTCAAGTGGTTTATCTGCCTCTGTGACTTATTATTTGAATAAGAAAAAAGATCCCAGTGCCATGGGAGCATCTCCCGGGCGCCCCGTGCCCTGGGCTCCGTGCACGCGCTCGC
>JAUBOD010000491.1:2059881-2069971 GCA_032353885.1 Nothura maculosa | reverse complement strand
GGCAGTCTCTTCCCACCTAAACGAGGCAAAAGGAACTCTGCTACAACCCTCCGGGAGGAGCACTCCGAACGGAACGCTGCCCAAACAAAGCTGGGAACCCAGTGGAGAGAGCAAGTGCCTCAGATTATAGCGGTTACCAATTTATTCATGAACCCTGAAGAGGGCTGGCTCTTCAGTGGAGGCAAGTGGCTTTTACCAAGGGTTTCGGTCACATTTTTGGTCACCATCTTCCATGATTTTTTACAAGCAGCCTACAACTGCTTCCAGTTATAAGAATCTTAACTATTTGCACTGGCAGAGCGTTTTTGCAATGGAATTGGAAGTCCAACTGGAACTTCTCAGGCCTCACCTTCTTTAAGGACAGCATCAGTGCTCACAACCATTCATGAGTGGAGGAGGAAAAAAAAAAAAAAAAGAGCTGTGTGGTTAACCAGAACATCAATTTAAAGAATCAAAAAACATTGTGGCCACTGATGCAAAATTATCTCATAATCCTCTTTGGGAAGATAAATATTGACCAGAAAATAGATTTTCTCTAAACCACAACTTGTTAATTATTTTCAGGAAAGCCCCTTTCCTTTTCCCCGAGGAACCCGGATGACACAGATTGTAACAGCAGGGGTTATCATACAGCCCAACGCTGATGGTTCAGGCACCAGCAGGCTGTAAGCAGCTATGAAGCCTGCAAACACTTGGGACGCACATTTCACAGTGAGAAAGCAACGAGAGGCAATAAGGGCCCTCCTCTCTATAGAGGGATATTTTTTTTTACGATGAGCTACTGGAGCCGCCTGCATGGGAAAGCCTGTTTACTGCAGGTAGTGAGAGAGGCCACGCTTTAAATGACAGGTATTAGTGACAGAAACCATGCTTTAAATGACAGGTATTTTTCACTAAAAGCCATTTAATCTAGTTTCCTATAAATTATCATCATCAAGTTTCCTTGATTATAAAAATTGATTTTATTAATAAATAATAAAAAGCATCTAGAGCAATTTGACGATGTAGTAAGAGTTAAGACTTCATCTCCATCAAGTTGTTTAAGATAACAAAGATTAGTTTGGAAATTCATTTCAACATTTTAGGAAAAATTACTTTCTATGTTGAATCAACAATTGCTTGTTACAGTCACTTCTACACAATCTTTCAAGCTTACTCAAGCTCATGAAAGTAACTTAGATTAATATTTTCAGAAGAGTCTGTATACTTCAGACGTATAATATAAATTTTAAATGGTACCTGGATACTACTTAGTCGTTTTTTTTTAAAAAAAAGTCAATCACAAAAGTAGCAAAAAAAAAATTTGTGATGAATTACATCTGTGTACTGGGACTGCTACTAACAGATTATTTCTAACAGCTGCAAAATAAACGGAATGCAAAGCATGCTACAGTTAGAAGAAATTACACCATTTATCAGCTTTACTGGCATACATGGTATATTTTATTTACCAGGCAGTGCAGTCTCTGATTTACACAGAACAGCAGGTGAGGTTGTGCAGAAGGGGCTCTTCGAGAGTCCCTGTAAGGCTGCCCCATGCTGCAAGACTCTGAGGTGACCAAGCCTCTGTCTTCCTTTCTTGGGAAGGGAAGCCACCATTTAACTAGTAGTTTACTAAATCCTTAAGAGTAAAAAGCTGGTAGTTGTGTTTGTAGATTCACTGTTCCTTCACAAGGATATTTCAGTAATAAATATCACTTGCATGCTAGTATAGCATGCTTTAAAGTAGCTGAGAAAGTGAAATGCTCACACTGGTTACTTCACTATTACTAAACACCAAAATCTTTTCCATCAGTAAAATCCCTTCAGAATTCCTGACTGTAAGCCTTGCAATGATTTGGCCTCCTTAATACATCTAATATATATTTAAAAAATGCTCACAAGAAAAACCTGCAGAACAACAGAAGGACTCCTGTTTAGACTACGCCTCCCCAAGAACCACAACCCTGTATTTAGCATTTCTTCCACTTTGGGTGAGGCTGCGATTTCCTCAACACTGGAAAGCACTGGAGCTCTCTCATTTCTGTTTGGGAAGGGCCATTTTCTTATAAGCTTCCTAAGACCTTTTTCAGAAACTGCATTCTACCTCTTCTTTCAATTTATCCATCTGTTAATACCTTAAAGAAGCAGCTACACAGGAAGGTGGCATACATTTCCTAGAGATATTTTGGGGGAAGGAGGAAAATGGAGAGAGTATTCAGAAGCAAACTCAGGCACAATAAACTGCTTTTCCTTGATTCTGGAAACAGTCAACAAAGAAGGCTGGAGATTGACTGATGAAGAAACTCTGGGGTAACTTTTTTCTCCCTTAAAGAAAAAAAAAGAAAAAAGAGAAAAATAAAATCATAGACAAGATTCAGGCGCGTCCGTTTGGACTGCTACTTTTTGACGTGACTACATGTCAACCTCTACCTGTTCAAAGCTGTGAGGAATGTCCATTGAAACCTGTGCAACGCTCAGATCCGTGCTGTGCGGATGTGCAGAGAGCTGCTTCACACCTGCAGCTGAGCTGAGTTACTCTGGCAATGGTCAGGGTTAGCCACAACTCACAAACTTAACACAATACTATGTATGGCACTGTACAATACGGTACAATCCAATACAATCAAGCACAATAAATGAACAATTCATATGTAACCAATTATAATAGCGTCTTGACAATGACTTTTAAACTGAGGACTTGTACAACACTGAATTTTTTTATAGAAATGCATGCTGAAATTTACTTTATGGCTGCCCAACACAGCCCACTTCCTATTACCTGATCTTGTGAACTACTGAAATTACTACATCTGGAGACTACTTGACTGTCCTCTTCTTTTCCACTGTCATATCCCGATGCTTAAAGTATCTGATTATTTGGTTCTCATCTTGAGCTGGCCACACTCAACAAGCAGGCCTGCAACAGTATAAATACACTTAAGGACTGTCTGGTCTGCTGCAGTCCCGTTCTTCCCTATCTCCATCTTCCCATTCCATCAACTGTGACAGCACTAAAACAAACCTGACTCCACAGCGCCACAGCTAATCCAAGGTTAAGCTCTCTAAATGAGCTCACTCCATGGCCAGGACTCACTAAGGCGAGACGGGAAACAAAAGCAACAAATCATCAGGAATGACAGGATCGCAGCAGCCCTTCATTCACACTGTCATGGTAACATTAAGCTTCCTTATGCTACTAAAAATATATTATTACCTCTTGCCCACATCAAAAAGTTTACCACTTGCTATTACTCTGCAGTCACTCCCAGGAAATTCTGCTGCTTCGTTATCATAGCTCCAGAGCTTCTCTTTTCATTATTTACATGACACTTCCTGTAAGAGGCTCGGATCTGAATTTATAAAAACAGATGTAAGGCAGGATTTTCCTAAATGCTTTTAAGGATAGCAGTGTCCTTTTTATGGCTTTACCGCACTTGTTTGACTAAAGTTACAAAAATAAGTAGCAAACAATGGTTTGCGCAGCATTTTAACAGGGCAACTGCAGAGGGTCACATTAGATTCTCATTCAGGAGGGAGGGAATTAAAAAAACAAACTATAGAATCCACATTTTCTTAAGCCACAGCACAATCAAAATCCTTTCCGCCTAACGATTCAATCACTTGCAGGAAGGTAAAAACAGAAAAGACTTTCCAGTTTAATGTTAAGGGGGAAAGTAAGCCAGAACTCAGCTTTACATTTGTAAGGGAATTACTATATTTTGTGCTTTTCTTTCATCTTTAATCAAATTTGTTTAAAGGCAGCCTTTGAGGGGGAAAAGGGTACTTTTAACTTATATGGCTGCAGAGCAAATCCTGCCAATATTTCATCCTCCTATTACATAAAACATGCACTTTATCTAACTGACTAAAAGTAGAGATGTGATGTTTGATGGTGTTTCTAGCAACCAAGAACAGAGGCAGGTCACTTAGCCTGCATACTAAGCACGACTAGAATGAAGGCACCAAAAAACACACTCATTTTCAGCATACAACACATTTAAGCAGATGAAACTCACCATCATTTTCTGCTGCAGCTTTGACACAAGTATGGCTAACACTGGGAAGGAGAAAGTCTAAAAGTTAAAACCCTCCCGTGTTAGCAGTGCTGCCCTGGAAAGGCCCCATTTCAGAGGAACCCACCTGCTCGGGGTAACTGTGATCCGCTGTGAGGGGCTTCCCTAGCAGCTCGGCACAACATCCATGCAGGAGAACTCACCAAAGAGCCCGCTGCCCATTTGACACCAATATTTAGGCTTAACTCTTATGTTTAACCAGTTTAGCTGGGTCTGTATTACATCTTCATACAAACCTTTGCTGGTATTTTTGTTGGCATACATTTCAAGATACCGCATGACCATAAAGAAGCCTATCAAATGCCAAACGTTCTCAAATTCTGGGAAGATTACAATTACAGTAAATCTTTTTTTTTTTTTAAAGTTCATTTTTCTTCTCAGTTAAAAGATGCCTGACATCATCCTCAAGGAAGAGATCCCAGTCCTAGTTGTTCTCCAGATTTCCTTCCACCTCTTCCTTTATTCTTAATGCTTTAGCCTACTACTACTACACGGAATGCCCATCTCCTGCATTTACAAACCCCGGAGACGTTACTTCACTCATCTGACTTAAATGATTCTGCAGTCCTGTCGTTTGTCACAGCCCGGACAGAAGGCACCCGCTATCAGCACAAGTTTTTCCTCCTTCCTTCCACGAGCTAGACTCGAGTTGCAACGTTGTGAGCCTGTTCTTAGTGCAGCCCAATGAAATTGGAATAGAAAAAAATCTTACAGTGTCAGGTTGTTAATTTTCTCTGAAAACAGCCTCTATTTCTTATCATGCTGTCCAGGTTAACACTTCTTCAAAGAAATCTGCCTGCTACTCCCATTTTTTCCCATATTTCTGCTTTATTTTGGGCCTTTGTAGCTTTCCAAGGTTTGTTTTTCTTGAAAAGTGACCCTAGGATTGGCAAAGTTAAAGCCATTTGCAACTTCAGCTTCTCCATATGGAAAGAATTATCCAATTTTCCCTCTACTATTAAACGGTTTCTTAGTTTTTTAGAATTTGGAGTTGCACATGAATTTGACACCGACCTTCTTTGTGTGGTTAACTGTGTTCTAAAAGCTGCTTAATTTGGCATCCTTTCCTTATTCCACTATTAAATTCCTCGACTAAAACACCGCAGCATCACCCACTAGAGCAGGATGCGATGCTTGGGAATACTATCAAAGTCTGACAGCAATTCTTGTCTGATGCTTAAAACTGCTGTAAGATACACAGAACATCAGCATCAGTTGTTTGCTGATTCCCATCTATTTTTCAAGCCATAATTAATGTTTTACCAGCAACAACATCATTATCACAGAATTTGTGTCTGAATGACTTTTTTTAAATGAATCCTTGCCATTGACATTCATCTCCTCTAAGGATTCTGAGACTATTAAATCAGGAGATACAAACCTGTGAAATTTTGTTATTGTAAGCCATTACCTACAAGCTTCCAGGCTCACAATAACATCATGAGAAATTTCCAGTGATACTGTCACAGTATTTTTATTATGAATAATGAATTTTTCCTTTCAGCAATGATACATTTTCCCCCACAGCACGTAGTTAAATTTAAAGCTATTTAAGACTGAAAATGCCTAATACCACTTTTAGAGGCAAAAAACCCATGTACTATTAAAATCACACAATATTCTTCCCCAACATTATTTCTACCTATTATAATCTAAAGATACTATTATCATAGTAGCAAATGATGTGTACAATTTGAAAAGGGAACATCATCCACTAATACTAATTCACTGTCTTCAAAGAAGACAGAAGCAGCAACTGGCTAGAACTACAGCTGCCCCTGCCCAGAAAGGGCAAGACAAAACGTGAAAAAATTGACGCCAGCTCAAACAAGTGTTTTTAAATAAAGCCACAATGAAAATTCCTTCCTTGGAGAGGAATAATGCGGAACCAAAGGCAAAAGCAGTAAGAAGTTTAAGTGTTGCAGGCCAACTGCTTAAGTGACAGGTCCCTCAGCTTACAGAATATATAGCATAAAGGTGAAATAGTAGCTGGAAAGCTGAACACGTGCATAACAAGAGGACTAACTACGACACATTCAGCTGGTGCCCCTCAGCCAACACATCTTGGATGACACTGAAGACACTCACGTTTCTACAGCAGAGAGCTTGGTTCTACTGCTCAATGCTTTGAAGAATAATTCCAGATTTTTAATAATACTGGAATATAATTCAGATGTTATATTTAAAAACATATGAAATACTTCCCCTGTGTGAGGGGAGTTAAGTCCCTCTACAGAGGCTCTGCTCCACATTCTGCAGCATACAATCCAGAAGCATCTTTGTCTTGAAGAAGAACTCTAGCAAACAACTGAGAAAATGTTAATACTCTAACAGAGAGGAGAGATCAATATCATGTAGGATTCACTTGAGAAAGGGGTTTGAGGAAAGTATGGTTCAATATGATCCCAAACACCTGCAGGCTGCTTCTGCCTTCCTGTTTTCCTCAAGAGGAAGAAACTGCAAGAGGCAGCAGCACCACCACATGACCTAGCAGGCCCACAGAGGGGCCAGCATCTCACTGAACTATGAGAAGAGGAAGGAATTAATTTCATGCAACTTGAAAGAGAGCCACAATAAATAGTGAGTTTCATAGGAAAGAAAAGTTAATTAAAAATTTAGGAGCTCAGCCCTTTCGCTTGAGGAGAAGAACGTTCCGCTCATGCCGTGTGCCTCAAGCTGTCCTCTTTCTTTCTAAGGATAATCTGCACAACTGTAGCACCACCTTGGTAAAAATCCTAGGCCAAATGACTAAATTCATATCCACAAGGGAAAAAAAATAAAAAATACATAAAAACCTCTCATATATTTGGAAAACAGTAATAGCTGCAAATACCTACTACATGAAAGACAATTTCCAAGTTCCCATTTATACATGGTAGAGTATCTTGGGAATCTTTTCACATTCCCATTTTTCCCCATCACAAAGGAAAACTACTCCCATATTTTAGTTTATTTTATTAGAGAGGCCCAAACTGTGTTACTACACAGACACCAGTTCCAAAAACCAGACGTAACACAAACCTACACAGTATATAGACAAACTTCTTTATGATCAGATCATCTCCAGGACACCCCTTCAGCCATCTCACATTCAACAGCACGAGGGAGGTTGTACAGCCACCATGGGAAGCTTTAAGGGAACCAGCTGTGTGTTGCAGGGCAGACATTCAAAAACCTACTTCACTTCACAGAGCCTTGAGAACAGAGCCAAAGGGTTTCAGTTTTGCCCACATGAAAAACATTCTTTTCTTCTTGCCATTTCTAACCTTCATTGTAAGGCAGCCCTAATGTGCTCAGGATCACTTTTATGTGTATAAAGTTTGAAGATCTACTTTCTCTCTTTAACAGACAATGTGCAGAGGAAAAGGTATACAGTAAGCTGGAAATAAGAAAAAAAAGTCCACCATGTTTGCTAATTCAGAAACTAAGTCCCTCTCCTCACCCTTGGTACCTTAGTGAAACGCCCCAGATTTTGCAGCCCGTTTTTGGCTGCCACGACACTGAGCTGCTCTCAGGGTGCCCCCGAGAAAGCGCCCTCGGTCCCCAGCTCAGTTTAAAGGCAACTGTTCCTTCATTTCAGGAAATAAATTTCATTTTTTCCTCAGAATACAGAATGTATTTCCTCTGCTAAGAAAGATGCAAATGCATTTTTATCATTTAGAGTGGAACCAAAGTGGTAAAAATCACCACAAGATACAAATTAATGGCATGGAAAGCAGCATAAAGCCACGCTGAGTCTCTTTGCTTTGAGGGAGAATACACAGTACATCAAAGAGACTGGCATTCATATGGCAAGCAAAGTTTGGTCTCTAAAAAAGGCTCCTAGGTTGAATTCATTTTATATTAAAAAGTAAACAAACAAACAAAAAAAAAAAGGGAGGGAAGAGCAGGGGAAAGAGACAGAAAATTCATCCTAGTTTCCTCTTACCAAACATACCTGCCATAAAACAAGTCTTAATAATAATAACATCACTTAAGACCTCATCCTGCTAGGACCAGAATTTCAACTTGAGCTTTTTTCAGATTTTACAAGAACAGAATCAGTATACTGCTAGGAGAAAGCATGGCCCAAAACCTCAAACAAATTTATATATATACATATGTGCACATACATAGTCATATATATACACACTCACACAATTTTATATATATTTTTAAATATGCATATATATATATATAAATCCACTGCTACTGAAAATACAAGTTTAACTATGTTTATTTTTCCCCAATAGAGCAAAAGCAATGCTTTTTGTTTGCAATGCTTTTTTTTTTTAAATAAATATTTTTAAAGAAAAAAAAAGAAAAAAAAACACACCCTCCTAAGGGGTTTTGTTCTTTCTAGAAGGAGCTTAGTATGAGGACCTAAGAAAATTCACCTTGGTTCCTTCAAGTATCAGAATCACCTCCAAAAGAAACACAAAAGCAAGTTAGTTTGCTTAGCCTTAAAGGGAAGCACCCTTTTACTGCAGGAAGGTGAGAGCTGATATTTTTAAAAGATCAGCACTGTCTTTTAAAGGCAATTTGTATTCCCTATATCTACATCTAAAAGAGGCAGAAGAAAGAAATCAACATCTCTTAAAAAGCATTTCTCCATTCTTAGAAATGATATTACTAAAGATAAAATAATTTTATCAGTAAAAATCTTGTAAATGGAAAAAGCTGCAAAATATATGTCACCATATTAACTTGAATTTTATAACGCTGCGATGGAAGCTTCCTCTTACTGCTGCACTATTAATTACATGTCAGAAGAACTCCTGGACATGTACAGCAGAGACTCGCACACAAATACTTACTGCAGGTATCAGCAACTTCTTCACTTCTTCAACAGCTCTCTTCAGCTTTATTTCTGCTCTGTTTTGAGCATCCTCCACAGTGATAAGTACATGTAAATCTTCATTCAGGTGTTCCCAGTTGGGCTTGCCTCGGTTCTGTTCTTCCTAATAAGCAAGGAAATGAATAAATAAGCAAACAGGGAAACTAGGAGACATCGCTACAGTCCAGATCAAACAGACAAAGCTGAAGCCAAACTCCAACCTATGAATAGTAGGAGCTGCATTTTCAGCGGGAGACGGAAAAGGTCTTCCTGATATTGTGGAGACAGAATGTTTTGTTTTATTGTGTTATTTAATGATTACTCAGGTTTCAAAATATGGTTTACAAAATGTTTCTGGATGTTTGCACGTGTGTTTTGTAGTTTCATTCTTTTTTAGAATAACCGCTAATCCAGGGTGATTTCTTGGAGTACATTCTCCACAGAAGGCAGCAACAAGAACAAGACTACCAAACACAAACAGCAGAAACACTGCTCATTTTTTGAGCCATTTGAGCTCAAATGTCATATTTTCAAGGGAAATGAGACTGTCACACACACAGGAATTCCACAGGAATCACGCCAAAGCAAAGGGAGAGCAACAACCCTTCCATGTTTAAGAACATTGGCTTTTGTTGCAATTCAAAAATGCCAAGGAAAGCATTCGAAACTAATACCCCTTGAGAGAGGAATGTTAGATCTAGTTTTCAAAATGGAGCTGGACACGCTGGCTGAAAACGAGAGAGGTGAAAAGGCTTTCACTCGGGCCACAAGGTCAGTCCTCATTACACAGGTACTTCCTGCACCATTGGTACTAATAACCCCAAAGACAGGTCTTAACATTACTCAAGAGCCAAGCACAGCAACTGGTAAAAAAGTATTTTTAAAAGAGGACAGAATTATGGGTTTAGTTAATAGATGAAGTTATATTTAAGAAGCACATTCAGGTATTCCTTCTTTCAAAACCAAGATGATAAAGAGGAGATGGAAACACTTTCTACCTCCATTTGTATTAAACAGTGAGTCAAGCTGTACAACTTTTCCATAAATATATTTGAAAAACAATTAAGGGTAAAAGCTTTGGAAAAAATAAAAACTTCAGTAAAGGGAAAAGCTTTTTACTGTAACCTCTGAATTCAAGCAAAGGCCCAAATAAAGAGAAATGCCTCTAAAACCACTGTCCTAATTTTTATACATGTGAAATGTGGGAAGCTGGAACTGT
>JAUBOD010000491.1:2036937-2053771 GCA_032353885.1 Nothura maculosa | reverse complement strand
AGCTACTCTGTCTCCATTTGGGGATGTCTCCTTTGGAGAACTATTGCCACTATGTTCCTGGAAAAACTTATGACACACTCTAGATCTAAATTAATTAAAAAAATAGGAAGTGTTAAGTTTTGTTTTGATGCTTCTAATTTTTTTAGAAAAATAAAGAGTGTTAAGCTTTGTTTCAATAGCACCAAGCTATCACACTGCCTGATAAAAATCTCTGCTTCCCTTTTAAATATGCTGCTGTCAGTCAACTTACCAAGGTGCCTAGAACTGCACAAGCTGAAAAGCAAAACAGTCTCAATTAAACCGAAACCCCCATGCCTGCTTTTCATCTTGTATTCTCAAACTAGGAGAGTTAAAAGCACTAACATCTGAAAGGGCTTGATCTGATACTTTCCAAACCTAACCCAAGGCACAGCTGCAAAAGTTGCAACTACACAGACATCCCGTAGAACCGGTCCAGGTGGCAGGAAGGCTTGCTCAGGAAATTACAATCAACATCCTAGTGCCTCCCTAGCCAAAAACGCATCAATGTTGCCATCCTGGTGCCTCAGGAGCGTCCTAACCTCAGACCAAAGACCTACGTAACCAGCCACTTCCCACTCCTATTGAGAGGGTAGATCCGCAGCCAAGGGGCAGCAGCAGGATAGGGATTGTAGGAAGCACCTGCTGCCGAGCACTCAAGGGTCCTGCTCTTTTATCTTGGACTCTGGGGCTTTTTGCAATATTGGCTGATTGGGTAAAAAATAAACAGCACTTTGAACAGAACATTTATTTCCAGCTCCAGGCTGTCCTCATGCACGTGTATGGAAGCTGCACTTCCATGTGTGCCCCGAACATGTCGGGTGGAAAGTGTCCCCCATGACAAAGGGAACCAAGGGCTTCTGGAGTAGGGAAGCTGCGGGGAGCAGCAGGGCGGGGGCTCTGCTCCACATCCACGCAATTGTTCCCTTACTTGGAGAGATGGGCTGCTCCTATTCCCTGCATGGAGCTAGGGGGAAAGAGGCCGTCAGCCGGGCACTTCCTCTGTTCCCTTGCCCACACAACAGTCGCCCAAGCATTTCTCGAGGGACCTTTAGGCAGTCTGGAAGGTCTGCTCTGGACTCCAGTCTAGACCCTGGGACTTAGAGCACCCTGCAATCATCAACTGCTTCCTAGGAGTTGTAGAAGTAAAGATAATCAACATCATCTATTTGTAACAACCTAAGTACACTTCTATAAATTTTTGAAGCACTCTTTCCTCTTTTGAAGCACCATGATCTAACAGGCACTAACAGCCACCCAGATAACGATGACATTTGCCCTTGCTGAACTTTGGCCCTTTGTGTTTCTCTAACCCATGCTGCATCTCCCCTTGTCCTCCTCGCATGTGGTTGGTGCTGGGGCTGTTTGCCTAACAAACCTGGTCACTGCGCGATCCCGTCGCTCCTCAGTGATCTATCCTCACTGCTAAACTACAAGTTGCTTCAATTAAGTTTCTTCTCAGACAAACAAGTCAGCTCCAACTCTCCTGCGAGGCCACCATATTCAAACAACCTCCAAACTACACAACATAAAACTGGACTTTACAGCTGCTGCTCATGCTCGCTAAGCATTTCTGCAATTTTTACTCACATTAAAATTCT
Organism: Nothura maculosa; assembly: GCA_032353885.1. NCBI lineage: Eukaryota > Metazoa > Chordata > Aves > Tinamiformes > Tinamidae > Nothura > Nothura maculosa. Next base: position 2,052,152 of record JAUBOD010000491.1, on the reverse strand, counting down.
AAGAAACAGACTAAGTGATATTAATTACATTAATTCATGTATAACTTGTTAAATTTGTGGGTTTTTTTTCCTATTTAAAAGTCAATGATTGACTATTTTTACTTCAAGATAAATTTGCTGAACTGTTAGAAAAGAAAATCAGGAGAGAAAGAAACACAGAAAAACTGAAACTACCAGGGAAGCCTTTGGAGCCGCCAGAACGGAGATGGCTCCACCCCGCACTGCCACCTTCCTCACTTACACCGGCCCGTGGCTTCCACGGGCAGTTACCATCCTCAGCTTTAAAAATCCAATCAGTTTGCTTTGGCTGTTTCATTGAAGATACTGCAGAAAGAAAAAAGGCAGCTATTAAAAAGAACAAAAACTAAAGCAAAACAACACAACTACCAATTTGATGGCTTCTGAAGTCTGGTAAATCAACAGACATTCTGTGTTCTGCATTAATCACAGCAAAGGACTTAAGGGAGTACAGAGCAAAGGCAGCTTTATAAAATGACAATAGTCATGAAAACCAAATGATGACTTGACATAAAATAATCAGGGGCTTTTTGAAGATAACTATTTTTTCCCCAGTTTCTCATGCATACTTGCCCATTTAAAATAAAGAGCTGACTATCTGATTATTCACTTCCTTAATGGTTTTAGGAACCGTCTTATCTCTCAGTAACAAGAAGTGAAATTGCACTGACTCCGAAGATTTGCATGTTACCATAGTATACTAAGATTCAGCTACAGAAGATCCTGATTTTTAACAGAAATGCACATCGGACACGTTAACGCAGTACCAGTGTTTCAAGCAAACTGAAAAGCAAGCAAACTGAAAAGCATCTTTCAATACTATACAATAGTCAAGCCTCAGATATGGTCACAAACCTCTACACAGAATTACTTCCAGAACTGCCAGTTAGACTTAAGAAATCAGTAAGAACACTCCTCCCAAAAAAAACAAACCAAGCCAAAAAAGCACAGATTAGCAGCTCTGATCTGCACACAAAAGCTCCAAGCGATCCCTGTCCAAGAACACCAGCAGTTGCTACTGCTACTTCACAATGAATGATTTTAGAGAAATGTGATTCACTTTATTTTAGGACATTACGATCTTTCGGTTTTCTCTATTTACACATATATCAAAGCCAAAAAGATGTGGAAATCAGGAGAGAGATACCTATATAGCAATTAAGCTTTCAGTAACTCCCTGATGCCATTTATCCAATTATCACACATTTCTGTCTCAGTGCTTGAAACTACAAATAAACTGTTCTGCCCAACAAAATTTCAAAATTACAGAAAAGACAAAAAAATTACAGACATTATCAGCCTTGTTTCCTTAGATCCGGAGAGGGGAATAACAGGGGAAGGAGGGTTGGATGGAGAAGGCAAAGAGAAAGAAGAGCCACTAGGACTCGACTATTTTAACTTGTGTCACTCGGTCAGTAACTCTGTACTGTCTGGCTCCAGGAAGGGCAGCCCATTCCCGAAAGAGCAAAGCCTCTTTACTGGCAGGGCGCCAGGCTGGCATGACTGGGATTCAGGCTTGGGGCTAAAGCTATAATATTTTATGTATTTATCCTAAATATAAAATGTTATTCTGAACTAGTTCGTTACCAAAACTAATAGTTAACACTAAGAACATGAGCAGTCAGATTGGGAAAAAATGGGGTGGGAGAGACACTTCATAGGTGAACAGATTTCAAGTATAAGCTGAGAGGTGGTGCAGAATTCAGTCTTCAATAAAAAAATGGTAACAGGATGATATGATTCTACCTTGTATATTTCTTATTTCAACTCCCAGCATATATGTCTTGAAGAAAGCCTCAAAGATGTAAATGCAGAAGTCTCTGATGGACTCCTGCTTCCTGCAGGATGCTGAGAGCCTCCTCAAGCGTCAAAGCAGGTAAACACCAGCTTGAATAATAAGTGTAATTCTCTCTCATGGCAACAGGAATATACGATGCAAACCACAAACCAAACTTCTCCATTAGTGATTGCTTAACTGAACGCTGCCGCCTTTAGAGAGATTCTGTGCTTGCAAGATTACTCTCCTGCCTCCTCTAGTGAGGAGGCCCTTTCTCCTACGAGAAAGAAGGTCTTCCAATCCGTCATTCCAAACCATGCCAAGCATTCCTCTCTTACCCTAGAGAAGGGTTTCTTCTGGAGAACACAGTTCATCACAGAGCCCAACAGTGCCTCCCTACAACCAAGAGGAGCAGTTTCATCTCCCCCTCCTTCCTCTCGGGTTTCTGCACCAGCTGCAGCTCTGACTACACCCTTCACGGAACCAGTTCGACAGAGCTGACTGCTCCTGCTCCCAGGCTCCGCGCGCTGGAGGGCTCCATGACACAGCCCATGGGAGCAGACTGAGCCCCAAGCGGGGCACAACCGCCCCGTCTGTTGCAGGAGAGCAGCCACGTGGGCGGCAGAGCTGGCCCCGATGCCTCCTGCCCGGCACCCGCAGCGGGAGGTGAGCGTGCCCCATCCTGGGAAGCCCTCACTGCATCTCCCCGACCAGCAACAACACGCTGCCCACTTCTCAGTATCCCACAAGTCCAACTTAGTTCTACGGGAATATAGAATTGTTTTACAAATACTAAGTATTCTGAGAGCTCTGTTGGTAGCCACGTCAAGTTAGGCAATCAACACGCTGAGCTTCAACTGTTGAACTTGGGTTGCTCGTTTGGGAAAGGAGTCTACCATTCCCTGTTTATTTAAATAAGGGTGTCTCAAGGAAAAAGAAATTAGCCACCCATAGCATAATGATCAGCTGCAAAGAAAATTACATTTATACAAATGTTCTTCATCACAAGCAGCCTTAATTAGGGCATCTTCTAATTTAAGTTTAGAACCTCCACATTCCTCTCTCAAAACATTTAACTTCAGTGAGGACATGAGTTGGGGTTTGGGGTTCCCCTTTCCTTACACTCTGAGAGCACTAATAGCTAGCCTACTATGCAACACTTTTTTAGAAAACAACTCTTTTCTAATTGCTTACAAGTGCTTTCTAGGAATGGCGTGTTACCTCTAACTTGGGGTTACTGGCACTCTGTCACTTCTTCACACAGTAAGTGATTTCTCATGCAGCAGCAAGTTTTATCATTTGCAAGTTTAAAAAGAAAAAAAGATCCTTGCATTTTTGGCTTAGAAAGTGATGTGACCAGAGCCAGTGCTCAGGGTAACTCTGTCCACTGCACTCCCTGTCTGGCACCCAAGGGCTTCATCTTAGTGGGAACCAAGTGAGATTCCAGCGAGACTGGACTTGGCAAGATTCTCTTCAAGAATAACCGCAATCAAGTATCGATTTTGGACAAACTCGAGTTCCACAGAATACCATTAAACAGATAAAAGTACAGGCAAAATACTGATACAATATAATTCAAACAATCACAGCTAACTTCTACTAAAATGAAACAGAAATTCCGGGCTGGGCTGCTCAGGAACTGCCAGAGCAGCCTCTGCTCATGCCACACAGATCATCAGTCTGGAGGATCCTAGTCCCACGCACGTGTCTGGTAAAACCAGTCCTGCAGCACAACAGCATAAACCAGAAAGCCAGCTGGGGCTTCCCTTCAGCAATGCTACCTTAGTGATTCAAAGGAATGACAATATGAGAAGCTGTCAGTGCTCCCTAGCTGTTTCCATGGCTCTGCTCCTTCAGGGCATCTTGTCCTTAAGTTCTGAGATTGGACTGCGTTTGTATGGGGACAAAGATGGGCTAACTTTCAGTTTGTTTAGGAAAAAACTATGCAGTATCATTAGTCTCTTGTTTAATATTGTGCAAGTCTTTTTAAACAAAAACCTTACGGAAATATTCCATAGGTTAAAATTAGGTTTCCTAACAGGATAGGCTTGAAGAAAGTTCTTTGCAAAGCCTTCAAGGAAAGGAGATGATCACTAGGAGCAATGGCACGGTATCTGCCATTAATATTCTCCATATGTTACAACTGTACACACTGTATAGAGCCAACATGCTTTAAGCACTAGCTAGCACATTTTCACTTTCACACTACCTGGCAGCCATCTGCATTGATCCAAATGTGCTACAAAGTGACTTAATTACTTCCAAACAGGAGAAAGAGGCCCAAAACATGAACAAATTCTAGCCCATCACACAAAACCTCTCAGACATTTCACAGAACTAAGCCTCAATCTCTGTTTTTACCACTTTGCTTCCCACTTCTCAATTAGCATCCATCTAATAGCATTTGTGGTCAGAAAGTTCTGGTTTCTTTCAAATGTCTACGTCTTTAAATAAGAAAAATAAACACAGCACAAAGTTTGCTAGTGGTGGAGTAAACACTTATTTCAAAGCCTGTACATTCCACATTTCATGTGTTTAATAAATGACTCGGGGAACCAGCAGTTTTATTGTTCAAAGATGTAAGCAGCACCATATCCAGCGCATATCAATAAGCCACAGCAACCCAGCTGCTCGAATTCAGGAGTAATTATTGCATTTTGCCCACAGTCAGTAGATCCATGGTGGTTTCAGCTCTTCTAGAGTCAGGTCTAGCAGTCCCACTTCAATCTGCTATTCTCAAGCACCATGAAGCGGGTAGAGGACAGTTCTAGCTCTCGTGTTCTGCTCTTTTAGCACTGAGGCAGCTCATGAAGGTCACTCAAGCCACCAATGCCTTTCACAAGGACATTCAAACCACCACTCACTTGCCCAAGGACAGGAGGAAAGCCCAGGCCTAGCCAAGCCCTGGCCTAGCCACGGGAGCCCTACTCAACACCAGCAGCACTGACTCAAATTGTCCTGAGAACAGTCCTGGAACTGCAGCCCAAAACGCTTCAGGGAGTCTAATTCCCTGGGGATCAGGAACACTCGGAGGCTGCCTGATTCTCAAGGCTTTACCATACAGACACGTAGCTCCTTCCTGCATCTCTAATAAGAGCAAAGCAACTGCTTCCTTAAGCAGCACCTTTAGGACGGAGGTCACTCAACATGAGCTCTCAGAAACATCGCCAGCATAGGAATAATTACAGGTTTACATGCAGTATGGAAGAGGTTGTTGAATTCCTCAAAGTGGCAGTGCTGCAGAACTGACTTGAAACACCAGCAGTTGGAGGTAGGAAATACAAGCCACTGATTTCTTCTTCTTTCTTTCTTTCTTTTTTTTTTTTTTTAAAGGAAATCAGTATGATGATTTACTCCAAATCATTTACATTTTGACGATAAGTTCCAATGAGAGAACTTCAGCAGCTGTTATCAAAACCCCTTACTAATATTAAGCCTATCTATTTTTATTCCAAGTAGGCAGTGCACAACGTGTAACTGAAGTGAAGCCAGTCAATTAACAACAAGAGCCTGGAAGTGTTTTTCTTCACATACAAAGGAAATGCAGTGTTTGGGAAGGGAGGGTTGAGGTTCTTTTTCAACCAGGGTCTCCTCAAACTGTAGATGACTCACAACAACTTACTGCAATGTTGACAAGAAGTAAAACATTTACTTGCCTCTACCTCCAAAACTGCTGGATCATGGCTCTCTCTGCTCTTAAAGGAGACCTGAAAAGCAAAAGAAATATTGGGCTTGTGCCCTACTTTGCTTCTTTAAGATGCTGTAAGATGCTTAACAGAGGTGTGAAGGGTGTGGAATTAGGATGTTTTTCTTTTTTTTTTTTTTTAAATCCTGTGATGAACATAATTTGTTCTTTCTTGTTCACACTTGAGATTCGAGTCCTGAGAGGGCATAACATAAGATCTAGTTAAGCAAAACCCATGCAAGAATCAAGACAGGCTGTATCACAGAAAAGGAAACAACTTCAGTTTTCTTTATTTCTCCTCAAGTCCTACTTCAGTGAAGGACCACAATCCTGGAAAGAGGCTGTACTGCCTACTCCTCCACTATCCTCACGGGTGTTTTCCATATAGTTTTATGAATTAATACTTTATAATCTCCTTAAAAAAATGTAGCAAAAGAGCAAAAGGTTTTTAGCAGCCCTTTGCAAAGGACTCCAGAATCTCAAGGGGGCACCAGCACGAGCTGGCTAAGCAGCAAAGGGAGCCTGGCATGATGCTATCATTCACTATCCATCTGCTTTTAAGAGACAGGATGTATGTAACACGGTAAGGATGCAGCCACCCAGACATACAAGCTTCTGAAAAAAAACAAAAAATACAATGAAATGAAAGCACCACCACCAACAAAACATCACACCACCACACCTTCCATGTGATAACACAATGTCAATCAAAAAAAAAAAAAAAGTGAAAGGGGATTAATAGGCAAATTCACAGTGGCTGCAAAGGAGCAAACGGCTTGTGCCTGCAGCTAGTGCCCCTGCTCCTGTCGGGGCTCCCGCAGGATCCCGGGCAGGAGGCAGAGGGCCGGGAAGGGCCCAAGTGGAGGCAGGAATGCTCTCCTGATTCGCCCTGGCTACCGTATTGAGCACCATGTTTTACCACCCTGTAGACAGTTATCAGCATCGGTGTCCTTAAAACACACCCATCCTAATTTTTCTTAAAATAAAACTTTTCTTAAGAGAAAATATTAAAATTGGTGTAGCTACCCTTATACATGCCTGCCACTGACAATGCTAGTTTACTAGGCAAGATTAGACAAGAATCCATCAGGAAAATGCTCCAAATCTTCTCTCTGCTCATTCTACCTCCACTTTAAAATGTATGAGAAGCCCCCGATCCTTTTTTTTTTTTTTTTTTAAAATGTGGAAGTTCGAAAAGTTGCTTATAAAATAAAACAAGAAAATTAGAGCACCTAAAAACATTAAAATATAAAATGCAAAGTACATTAAAAACTATGCATCTTTTTAAAAAGTGACTCAGTTTGTTAATTTTATTTAAGATTAAATAAACTGTACTCAATTATCACAAGATTATAGCCTATGTTTTAAGCTTAGCCAAATCAGGAACCTGGTAGAAGCGCCCCATCATTACACATTTGGGGCGCGGTCTGATCAAAATGAGTATTTTATTTCATTATATCGGAACACCTAGTCCAGAAGTTACATTTTGGTGAACATTTCTTGGAGGGCTAGCACTGACTCAAGTCAGCCACTTGCTCAAATAGCCTGAATTTCAACCTAAAAAAATAACAGAGCATCTTTACTCCAGATCTGTTCCCCAGTTTAGCTGCCTCTAACTCCAAAAATTGCAACTGCTCCGGGAAGTGACTCAGGAAACCCACAAGACCAGGCTGGGGAGGGCGGACAGGAAACAGGAGGGATCTCTTAAGTCCAGCAGGTTTTAAGGGTAATTGAACTACAGACGGATCCAAAGTGGGCTGCGCCATTCCCAAACAAACTTAGGTATTTTCTTGAGGAGACAACATGTTTCACACTTTCAGAATTACTGCTATGATTTTCTTACAGGCCTAGGAAGTATTCTGCTCGAGAGCATGCAAGCTTCTTTGAGCCTATGTAATTCAAGGGAAAAATGCGAGTAAAAAACCTTTGGATTCAATTCTGATTTAAGAGCAGCTGCAAATACTTCAACATCCATTATGCCACCAGCTTAAAATCTATCTCCATATAAAGATATGTATTTGTATTGTATCTAAGTTATTTAACAAATCAACAATACCAACATATCTTTATTTTTGATAAGGTTTTTAATACAGCTTTTCCAATGCAACATCTCCTACCTGTGCAACTGCTTAACTTGCTGCCTCCCCTACGTGTGTAAATATTTCACTCAGAAGAACTACATGCAAAAGCTGTAAATGCTGCACATGAACTACGGGAACCGTAAGCAGCTCTTGCTTTTGGCTGTGGTCTCACAGCTGCTCATTTTGGATTTAAGTCTTCAATAACCATTACAAAAACTAGAGTCACACCAAGCAGGTCACAAAACGCCATTTCTCATGAACTGCTCAGCACAACAGGGTGTTTATGACAGTGAGAGGCAAAAACACCCAAAGCTGCCAATAGCCGAGTTACCTGCTTAGCACGGGGGTGAGCGGTGGAACGAACACGTGCAGAGCCTGCAGCACCACATTCGATACCGAACCTGGCTGCTTTAAGGAACCCCACCACAAACAGCCTGCTTCAAATGAGAAGTGTCTTGTCAAGATGAAATACCGGAGGCTTACACACAATAAATTTTTGAAAATGCTTGTTAATATCTTGATAATGGAAAATGCTCCTTAATACCTTGATATGAGAAATGCCCATTGGTACCTGTCATGCTGTGCGGGGGAAGCTGCGGGCCCTCCCGTGCCCCCCAACTTCCGCCCAGGGGCAGAGCTGCTACAGCTGCGGAGCCCCCAATGCCAAGGGGAATCCTGGCAATGGGGAAGTGGGACTGAAGGGCTTGGCAGGAGAATTGAAAATTATATCCGAGGACAAGTTCCCCTTCCACTGCTTTCACCACACAGCTTTCCTCCATAGCGAGCTACGAAAATGCCGAAGAAAGGAAGTCTCGTGCTACAACGTAACCTTCAATAGGATATCAGCACACACCACCCATTCACAGCTCTTCCTGCCAGCCTGAACCTCCTATTATCTTTACCAAGAGCTGTGAAAATCTTCATTTTCACATAGTAGATCAGAAACAAACCTCATACATGACTTATGTGAGACTATTACTCAAAAGAGTGTCATAAAAACTGAATTCAAATTACAACAATACATAACTATGTTGCAGAAAACACACTTATCAAAAGGACTGTTGTGCTCCCATTTTTTTTTGTTTGAATCTGGTGAAAGGTCTAATAGAAGTGTACTGCAATAAATTGCTCTTGAGCATCCACTGAAATTAATAGCCAGATAAAGCACTAGCTTCAAACAAAATAAGCAAAGCGCCACAGATCACCCTCCCAGCACAACGCATGCAGCTCTTCCAGCTAATCCTGCTCTAACAGACCCCCCGCACAAGCCTCTGCTCTAACACTAGTTCCTTACTAGGAACACCTATAGTTGTGACTGTTCAGCAAGTCACAGGAATCTCTCACAAGAGCGGGACAAAGCTGAAGCGCAATCCCCTATTTGGCCAAGTGCACCCAGTGCAAGGACAGGGCTCCCCTTGATTTCCCTCCTGTTCCAGCCCCCTCTCAGCCCTCCTTGCAGGCAGGAGACACACACACAATTCCATAAGGGAAAGGCCTCCCTCTCTAACTGGTTGCCCAGGGAGGCTGTGGAGTCTCCTTCTCTGGAGCTCTTCAAATCCCGCTTGGATGCAGCCCTGTGCCTCGGGCTCTGGGTGTCCCTGCATGTGCAGGGGGGTTGGACTAAGTGACCTCTAGAAGTCCCTTCCAACCTTAAGCATTCTGTGATTTTGTGATTTTACATGGATGGGACCAGATTTGTCACAAATGAAATAAAATTTTAGGCATTTCAACTACATTAGCTGACAACATAAGACTACTTAATAGACTAGCAGGTGAGGTCCAGCCCAGCAGAAACGGATGCAAGCGCAGCCTGGTGTACACCCTGCTCACCTCCCACGAACACCTGACGTGTATCAATAGGATAAACACATAATAAACTCAAGGATTAATGAAGTCCTCAAAACCAAGAAAGCTGTTGCCTTTGAGACATGAGATATCTCAAGGAGTGATGAGAAAGTCCTGTTTCAGGGCACGATTGTGTCAAGCAAACACAGTGCTGGGTCACATTTTCACCTGGGAGGGATGAAGGGAACATCAGTTGACCCTCTGGACAGGTGATTCCCCACTCCTACTTCCCCTCCAGAAAAAAATCCCTGAAAAAACAAAGCTGGATTGTTGCAATGACAATAAGAACACAGGACAGCTGCCTTTCCAACAGGAAAAAACAGGATGCCCTGGATGTGCTAACTGTCTGGAGAACATGGACCTGCTTCCAACTCCGTAACTCGGTGCCAACGCACCCCAAAGGGAGCAGAGCCCCTTGGGCCAATGCTGCTCGCTGGACACCACGTGCTGAGGCCGAGCAAGACTCAGGGAGAAAGGCCAGGAGAAGAGACCATGCAGGTAAAAAAGACTTCATTTCTCTGCACCTTTTAAATAACTCTTCCATATCCTGATTTTTGGAGTGTATCAAGCCAAGAGGAGAGTCAGAGTCCAGAAAATACATTAGCTGAGCAGCTGATCCCGAAGATCTGTGATATCAACTAAAAATACATTCAGACACATATGGACAGTAATTTTGTGAAGCTACAAAGCTCAAATCAGCAGATAAGTTCCAAAACTCATCTGAACTGTAAACTGAAATCACTGTCGACAGAATAAGGTGAGGAAAAACAAATTGAGTGATAAATTGCATTTTAAAATGCAGGAAGCCTCCTGACACGTTCAAAGGGTAACTGCAGTATCTCTATTCCAGCTGCATTCACAGACTACAGCACACAAAACAGCAAATCTCAAAACAGCAAAAATATTAACTGTGAAATGCATTTTAGTTGGACATTTAAACAGATATAAACTGTTAAAACAGTTTATATCTGTTTTCCCCATGTATCTTAAATATACCATCCCATCCTAGATGAGTACGTGATGAAAATGTTATTCCAATTATCAATCAACAAGCTATTAAACTTGACAAACAATCAAGAAAAATATTGTACACACCAAATATTCAAAAACAGACATACAAACACTAATATATATATTACCTATATATGCTATGTACCTACATGGATTACATAAACACACACATCCATATAGACACAGATGCAACTTCTTTTCAACTAAGTTCACCCTGTGCGTGTTCAGTGACAATTCAAAGCGCAGCCAAACCAAGCCCTGAAACTGCAGGCAAGAACTAACTAGCGCGCAGCTCCACGCTGGATTTTCCATTTGTACGTTTCAATGCTTCCCTGCCACAGGATCAGAAATATTTTTGGGGGGATACAGGCAGAATAGGACACGACTTGTCAGCTACATAACTGCAGGGTACGGAATCCAGTGCTGGAAGTTCCCTATCTCCCAACATTTGGCCTTATCCCCCCGGTAATGAGGCAGAGCTTAACACTGGGCCACTACAGCAGCTGACAGGCCGACACGGAGAGAAGCGGTTTAAAGTCAGAAGAACTGTAAAATATCCAGTTGGATATATATGAAAATTACTCTTTTCAGCTACGGAAAACAAAATATTGTCTACCTTCATGCATGAGAGATTTGTAGACGTCACAGTTAAATAACCGTTCACGAATGCGTTCAGGGAAGTCGCTGCCACCGCTGCCACACGCTTGTGCTTTCAACTCCCTGCTCGCAGCCGGCTTCTAGCCCGTCTCTCAGCCGGGCCCAGCTGATATGATTTATGACTCAAACTTGCTGCAGAATTTTATTGCCTGTTGCCTATTACTGTGATCACCCTTCTCCTTCTCTTTAAAATCCACGAGGACAGTCTTGAATCTCACACAGAGACAAGAGCGCTTTCTTTGCCAAAAAACTCCACATGCGCACACCAAATGGGGGCAAAAACACCCTCCAAAACCAGTCAGGGCCAGATAAACCAAGAAGCTTTTCTAAACTAAGTCATAAAGGCCAAACACACAACAGGTACCAAAAAGGGCCAGCGCTCTCATGATTAACGCTTTTGAATTCGGTATTAATAAGCCATTACCCACAGAGGTGTTATCTGGAATAACACATGGCTAAGCAACAGAACTACAAATATAAAACATTTTGCTTCATCAACATGGGAGACCTCTGAAATCCCATGTGGACAATCTGTACCTGGGCAAAATGGCCTGCAAATTTTAGCCTAATTCTACCCCCCAAAAATCTTACTTTCATTTAAGCCTATCTGTGTATACAAAGTTTGTGTGAAGCACAAAAGAGAGTGCACAGGAAAAAAAATTCCTGAAATGCCACATTATTTTAAATTTCTTAAACTTTTCAGTAGTATATATTCCCATTACATATAGAAAGAAAAATTTATAGAAAAAAATGTAAAATCAAGTATTCTATCACACTGCATTAAAGTTTTATTCAGTACACATTTCTGCTATCCCTTTCTTGATACAAAGCTTGCCTACAAGTAAAATTTCCCAGATTTCAGAGAGTTTAGCCAGAAGGAATTATTAGGATGATCTAATCTGGCCTCCAATATATCATAGGTCATTACTTTTCAACAGAAAAGAACAGCCTTGACAGTAATTACCACAAATTGGTTTAAAGCATATTCAAGGTCATCACAACTTAACTTGGCTAGTACATGCAATTAAAAGTAGTTTCTAGATGGATTCTTCACATTTAAGCACAGTTGTGAACCAGCCCAAAACCTGACTTTAAAAATCATCTTTGCTTCAAGATGCAGACATTCCAAGGGCAAAATGGCACATTCGCCTTCCTTCCTTCCCTACAGCAAGCTTCAATTTTTTTGGTACCCCTTGGCACCAGGCATTGTCTCAGTTGCCCAAACTGAGGAGAAAAGGGAACCCTAGGGGCAGAGCGGCACGAGGAACATCAGCCCATCACGGTGGTCTGGGCAGGGGCCCACAGCAACGCATCTATCGGGCGCAGACACCACGCGAGACGCCCTCCAAGCCTGATGTTCAGCATTTTGGGTGCTGATGCTCTCGGCTAGTTGACATCTACGATGAAATCAAGGCTTAGGACGTACCTTCAGGAACACCACAAGAGAGGCCTCACAGGAGCCTCTCGCTCCTTCCCAGCCTTGCCCATCTACCAGGGAGCAGCCACTTCAGGAGGCTCCATCCTAAGCAAAATTTGGAGCTCCCCAGTGTGTGCAGTGGAGCTAAGAATTGGCAAATGGGAAGCCACTCAAGGGTCCCATCAGACAGGGTGAACCATCTTTTTTGCTCCAAAAGGCCTCACAAAAAAAGATGCCATAGAAGATGCCTGCAAGTCCTAAAAGAACAGTAAAGAATTTAACTGAACACCATGCTCCGGTCAAAGGCAACAGGGAAAGGCCTCACCCAAAGAATGGTTCTCTTCCTTGTTATACTTTCATTATGTAAAAGCTCTTTCACTTTTTGTAAAGAGAAAAGAGGGGGTGCAGCAATTATTTCACTAAAGTAGATGAACAGCTATCCAAGCTGAGACAAATTATTTTAAGTTCTTCATAGGGACTTTTTTTTTGAATGTTTTTAAATTTTGTAGATCAAAAGAGGAAATTTCAGCCAAGAAATCAGGAAGCAAATACCTCCAAAAATATAATTCCAATGCTTAATCTCAACTCCAGTACAAGCAAAATGCTACAAAATCCCTCAAGCAGTGGATTGATTTTCATAGACTTTAGTTGTCTGATAATACCCAAGTGACTGACAGGGAGGTTCCATCCAGCACACAGCTTAGTCCCTGTTCCCTAGAAATGATCAGGAGCGCTTCCCAAGAAGAGCCCTTTCCCCTCTGCTTTCTCTGGAAAGGAGCAGGCGCTAAGAGAAGCCAGGAAAAGCAGCTCTGTTCCTTAGCCACGGTGGAGCTCTTCCGACACAGGATCCAGATTTCCAAACACGGAGCTGCAAGGAAAACACCACAACAGATGCTTCACAAAGAGGAGTGGCAGGAAGCAGGGTGGGAGAAGCCTCCTCCAAATTTATAACTTCCATATTACATTAAAGACCTAATAGAGACTTACATTGTAGCTGGAATTAATAAAATGCAACATTTCAGAGTTATAAAGAATAAAAAGATTCCTTGGATTAAAAAAGTTTTTATATATTTTATTTTATTGCTCTTAATAGATTGAAGGAAAAGGGGAAAGAAAGCAAGCAGCTTCCAAGCAGCTAAAAAAATCCTGTTTATTTTCTTCACCTCACGTCTCCTCCAGCAGATAAATGAGAGCATTATCACTGTTTAATACAAGTTTTAATTGAGTACTGTCACTGGTGGGAAGAAAAGTGCGGAGCCACTACTTTCCATATCAAACAAAGCAGGTAATTAACAGCTATTCTGGCACAATCCCTTATCACCAAAACACACAACACTGTTAAGTTCTCTCAATGCCAACGCTCTGCTACAACAAAGGAGAGCTGATGTTTCAGGGTCACATTCACTCCTTTAATACACAGGCATAAATTTACTGCTCAGCCAGACACCTATAATTAAACCCAAGAAGAATATAACTCTAATATTCAGGCAGCCTCACATACGAGTGGGATATTTCCCCCATAAAGATGATTGCCTTTCTTTTTTTCCTTTGGTTTCAAGTAGCTACAGTTCACTTCGTTTTGATTACATAGCAATTAGATATGCAAATACCAGAGAACTAAAAAAATACTTTTGCAAATGTCAGATTGTGAGCAATCAAGCCTATTCTTTTCTCCTGTATACACAAGCCCTTCGTTAAACCGCAATTGTCTTTAAGTCGGTACAACAGCTCGCATTGATCAGGGCTTGGAGACGAGCATGGGAGCGCACACCACACACAACAGCTCCACAGGCAGTGAGAACCACCGCATAATTAACTTCATATATGCATTAATATGAAAACCATATACATATATAGATATGTCATAGTGGTTAATTTGCTCGGGGTAATGACCACGTTCACTGAGGCACTGTGCTCCTTATCAAAAGTATCAACATCTAAGCTCTTTATAAGAGAAACATTTTAGGTTGTGTTTTTCATCACACATGTTAAATTACACAGCTAAAATATGCCGGATTACTGAAAATCACTTATATCTCAGTGTTTGCAACACATTATAAAAGTTGTATCATATATAAACAGATACGATATAAAATATGATAAAACTTAGCATATAAAAAACATACGGTCATTAGCTTACCATTTGATTTATCATTTTGTTAAAAACAGCTCTTTCAATTCTATTTTTTTTTAATTTGCAAGCCCACAGATATTCTCTGTTAGAAGCATAAATTCTAAGAATTCCATGCATCCAGATGACAACATGGTTTTCTATAAAACGTTCACTTCAGAAGTTGCCTAGTTTCAAAGGCTTACTGACCACACATTAAAAAAAAGCAGGAAAGAATATTTAGCAGCATCTGTAAAGTAGGAAAAAGCACAATTACTGTCCTAAGGAGATGGACTAGTCTTTCAAAAATACTTTTACATGCAAACACAGAGACCCTCTGCAGGTCTCATCTGCCACTGGGAGCTCTTGCAGATCCAGCAGAACAGGCAGTGATTTGCAGGAAGGAACCATCTTGTTTGTTTGCTTTTAATGAAGGCCAAACCACCTCAAAGCTAACACACACACACAGACAGACACACAGACAGACAGACACACAGACAGACAGACACACAGACAGACAGACACACAGACAGACAGACACACAGACAGACACACACACAGACAGACACACACACAGACAGACACACACACAGACAGACACACACACAGACAGA
>JAUBOD010000491.1:2022222-2036837 GCA_032353885.1 Nothura maculosa | reverse complement strand
ACACACAGACACACACACAGACACACACACAGACACACACACAGACACACACACAGACACACACACAGACACACACAGACACACACAGACACACACAGACACACAGACACACACACACACACACACAGACACCCACCCCAAAAGCCCCTCGGCAAGGCAGTGCTTTCCTTACTGACTCACTGCAAGGAAGTGCACATTATGAAAGGAGGCTGAAAGGGTCCCTCTTCCTAAAGGCCTAGCTTAAATCAGATTAAGTAAATAAAATGTTTTCCTAGTGAATTCTATGATTGCCAACCACTGTTCACAAGACGAATTCAGGAGCGGAGCCCAGGCCCTTTTTCAAGATCAGAGGATTAAAACTAGCAGACATCTGATCAAGGGGCCTTCTTAAAATTTAAACAATTAACTTAATTCTGAAGCTCAATGCAGAAAAAATGCTGTAGAGCCTCAAAGTGTTCTAGAAGCATGAATCCAAACAGAAACCACAAAGGTTTTTTAAAGCAACCAGCGTTTGTAGCTGTGAGCTAGTACTGGAAAGTGTATGACCAACATGATTTGGCATTTTCCATGTCTTTGCCCCCCCCCCTTTTTTTTTTTAAAAAAAAAAATAATAATTAACTGCTTGTAAATATTTCACTTGATCTTATTTTGCTCCTCCTCGTCCCTTTAGGGAGCTTCATTGCGGAGCAGGCAGCAGGCAGCTCCCTGCGGCTCACGCCGCGTTTCCCGCCTTCCGCTGCTCCCTCCTCGCGGGCCCCAGGAAAGGCCGCTCAGGGAGTGGCAAATGCAGCCTGAACCTCCAGCCTCCTGCCTGCTACAGCCCCACGTCATGAATGAGCTGGTGGGCACAGGAATGCTGAACATTCCCTTCCCTGCAGATCCTCCACAAAGGCTGCTGGCTGTGGCCGAGCTCGATACCTGGCATTGGGGAAAGTCGACAATGCCCGGACTTGGGCAGTTCAGGCACCTGGCAAGGCTGGCAATGCAGCATTATCTCGTCAAGCTTAAGCTATTTACTATTCCAACTAATAGCATTATTTTGCTTGGGAAAAATTAATAATGAAATAAAGCCAAATGAAAATGTGTTCAACAGGAACACATAAGATCCAAATAAGATTCATCCTAACTTACGTTTTATCCTACCTGCCTTGTATCATCGAAGAATCTCTCAGGAGACACAAATGCACTTGGACAGCAAACAGCAGATCTGAAGCTACCAGGAACCAAATAAAACCCGGCTACTCCAAGAGAATCAAAACCCAATCAATAGCAGATGTATTTTGCTCTTCAAACCATCCCTTCCTTCACATGTATATAAAAGACATGGAAAATTCAAAAGATAGTCTTCCTAGGAAGGAAGTTTCTCGGAACAATGTTAATTTTACCACCAAATTAACTCTTCCAAGAAAAAGGAATATTTCAAGCTGATTTTTTTTCCCCATATAAAAGGCTGGCTGCTGGGCAACTCCATTATTGGGGCTGCAACACTCTGCCCTCGCATGACCCTCCTCTGCCCACCCTCTGCTCTGCACATCAGCTCGGGTATTTCCAACAGCATTAATAACAGCTTGCACATTCATCCCCTCGTTTTGCTTGTGACACAGCTCAGCTCGAGACTTGCACCCATGTGAATCGATAGATTGAAGTTCTGGGTCTTTTTGACAGTTAAAATAGACGGGAACGTTCAATTTCAATATGTCATTTTTAAACAGAAATGATGGCTTGAAAGCCACCTCGGAGACTTCTTAGTCATATGAAGCTCAGAGATGGACAATGAACACAAAATCCACTTTCAACACAGAATAGCCTACATTTTTCCCTACAAAAGAAGAAAATGGTTCTAAATCTTGAAATTCTTCATTTGCCAACAATGAGCCCCCCACATTGTGCCACAACACAGAAGAAGACAGGGAACAAGAGCAACAACACCACATCTACATCAGACTTTTATTATAAGTTTCTGTGTTTGGTAATAGGTTGAATAATAAACATTGTATGCAACAATTTGGATTATGTGCATTTGCTGTCAATATGCTAGATCAAGTTGTTTAGCTAACACATTGCTCTTCTTTTTGGTAAAAATTCATTGTATGAGTGCATGGAAGTACTTAAGGAAATTGTTTTATATTAATAAAAATAACCAATTGCTTTATATGATACTGACCATAGTTGGCAAACAGATGCATGAGGGCCAAGGCAGCTCGGCTGCTAATGAGATGGCCTTTTCCACCTCTTTCAGGAATCAAAAGCCATTTCAAGAATTAGAGATGACAATTAGTCTTAACCTTTAATTTTACCTCTTCCTCATGTCACACCTATAAATTACCTACAGAAACCTCTTATCTGCAATTAAGTCCGGGGGCAACATTTTCCCTTGCCCTCGGAGCTGGCTTTCCAACAAACCTCTGTGCAAATTCAGCAGCCCCCCGAGCCTTGGAAACCTGGGGGCTTTGGGAAGGGTTCCGTTGTCTCCCCATTCCCATCCCCTCCCATACTTTCAGATGCTCTTCTGCATGTTAAATATCCCTTGAGGATCTCTCTGCTAGCAGAGCAAGAGAGACCGACTGTTACTGAGATACATCTCATTTCTCTTACTCAAACTACTCCATTTTCCAGCTTGCAACTCTAGTTCAAATCCAATGTTTAACACTAATTACTGCTAGAATTCAAAATTCAGTTTATTTGCTTTCACAGCCTCTCATATTTGGAGAGGATATATGAAGCACCTCAGAAATTAATTCTGTTTTTACTATAAGAGTCAGTAAAACACATCATGAGTAAGAAACAGATCAGCAGAACCAAGAAAACAACCCTGGTGAAAAAGAGTCAGAGAAGATCTCCCTAGAGAAAACAACAGGGGTTGGATACAACAAGAGGTTGTGTCCAAGCAAAAAAAAAAAGTTTCTATGGCGCTCATACATGCTGTGGGTTTGGGTTCCTTGGGAATATTATTACTTCACTCACAAAAGCACCCTGGTGCTTCCCACGACACCAGAGCAAATCCCTGACCTTTTTGTAGCAACTAGATTACCCACACCTGTGCCAATTCAGTCCTCGAGGTTTCTGTTCTGTAATATTCTCTAATGAAGTAACAAAGGACTTAATATCTCCATCATTTGGTTGGAGCCAAAGTCTTCCAGTTGCTCCCAACGCCTGTTTTTCCATTCTGCCCCTCACACCCAAGCTGTTGAGACCCCACTGAACGACAGCGGCGTTGTGCAGATTCTGTTTCCAGTAGTCTAAAATAGCTTCATGTTTTTTCCACTTTAAGATCTTAAAGGTTGGAGTAGAAAGTCACATTCTCAGTTGTCTTGCAGGAAGACAGAACTGTAAATTTCATCTTTTCACAGAGATACTTAATATGTAGTTTTTATTCAGTTGTTAGGAGTTTTAAACACACATAACAGAGGTGGTGGATGTACACAATTGATGGGAACCAGCTACTGATGACACTCAGGAAAGCTAATAAAAGCAGGCAAGTGCCCATCAATAAAAAAAAATCCCCTCTACATCTGAAAAGCATAAAGACTACTCATTAAAAAAAGGAAATATAACTGGAAAAAATGTAAAGTAAGGGTAGTGTCCCCCATTGTCTAGCCATTAACATCTGCAGAGCTGCTTGAGCTTCATTCACATCCTTCACAGGCTCTATTTTTAGATCTGTCTACCAGAAGGGTAATGGTTATTACTGACTAACACCAATAGTTTTAATCCAAGCCCAGGAAAGACTTGCGCAGCTGAACTGAGAGAAGCTGAAAATTGCTACTAACTGAAACCAAGCTTGAAAGGTAGAAACCTAGCACAACTTGCAATAGGTGTTACTCATACTCTTGATTTTCCAAGACGAAAATAAACTCTGGTATCTTGTCACATAAAACACTACAGATGAGCTTGCTCCTCTGGCAAAAGATCCTGGAACAGAAAGCCAAATATCTCTGTCTTCTAAATACTCAGTACATTAATTACTTAGCTTCATCAATAGGTGCAGCTCATTTCATGCTAGTTCCTATTAGTGTCCTTGAAACTGCTAAATCTGACCCTATGGAGCCACATGCAGGACTGCAAGCTACTGTGTTCTGTCCTGCAGCCCCAAATGAAACCCATCTTGAGAGCCATGAAGCCCTTTCAGAAGGACCCAGATGTGGCAATTCCTCTGAACCAAAGCAGCCCAAGCCTGCACTCTTGGGCACAAGCACGTTCAGCTTTCATGTAGTTCAGATTAGCCTCCAGCAAAGGCAGGAGTTTCTTCTAGATGGAAATTCAAGTACTGTTCCATGCTATTCAGCAAAGCTACTCCAAAGCCAGCCCTGAATACAGATCATTTCTGGTAAGCCAGCTTATGAAGTTGCCCTGTTAGCATTTAAGTTCAAGGGAAAAAATAAGTAAATAAATAAATAAGGCAACCTTTTATATCCAGCAATAGCTACAGTCCAGACACGGAGATAAGAAGAATCCAGTGGTGCTGTTCAAGGAGACAGGGGGTGAAGTTCCACAAAACCTCTAGCTCGGCCTTTTCTGGTACAGCACGAAGAAGCAAAGAAAATACCACCAAGCCAGTCACTTGGGGAATCCAACAAACACCAGCTCCCGCCCCGTTCTTACATCTTTAGGAAACGCTTCATTGTCTTCTCTATGCCCCAGAGATCTCAGGTTTCAAGAAACCTACACAGAACTGGCCGTATTTGATTCGAAGAGTCTCACCCAGTTCAGCAAACGGCCTCTCACCTGACACTCTCCTGAGGAGAGACAACCCCTGGCAAGATCACCTCCCATTCATCACTACTGTACAAGTAAAGGCAACCTAAGTGGAACTTTAATTATAAATGCCTTTCAATATAAAATATTACAGGCTAAATTCTCAGAATATCTAGGTTTAAATTTCCCCCAATAAAGCATGATTTTCTTTAATATTAATGTAACTGAGCCAATTTCAAAAAAGTTACGTATAAAAGGCCTTTTTCCTGATTTGTACTATTACCATTTTTAAACTTGCAATAATACTTCTCTTGAAGCAAAAAACAGACTGTGAACCACAACTGCTGAAAAGTGAACGAGAAAAGCAGCTTTTCATTTTTTTAATGCAGCAGTTCAGCCAGAATCACAAAAAGGAACATGTCACCTAGTTCTGCTCCACCGACTTGCCTACATGTTAGATATTTTTGAAGTCTACCATTTTATTAAATTGCCTTTCAAATCAAAAATCCTTGGCTTGAGACTAAAAAGCTTTCTGTGTCAAAACAGACATGTACCACGTCAGTGCTGACAGGATTCTTTTTTTTTATATAAGAAAATCTATTGCAACTAAAGGACATGCAGGTAACAAAATAGTTCAATATTATTTAACAACACTGACTGAGATGTAATTATTCTTAAAGCTCATTAATGACACCACGGAATAATTTAGGCTTTTTTTTTTTTTACCTTTTTAAAAAAGGAAACAACTTTATCTTCTTAGACATAGGTAATTAATTGATATTATTAAAATAGTCCTACCATTAACTATCCTGTAAGATTTAGACTAATTTTACAATAAGTGAATTCACAAGTGTATAGGTAATCCTCTTAAATATGTTCTCTGTTAGTCTTGTGTTCTGATAAAACTTTCAGGATACAATAAGTGCTTTTCATCATTGAAGCTATCAACTCCTTTCAGTTAGACACAAGTGAAAATGTAGGGAGAGTGTAGAGGCTTTTTAACCTATCTCAACATACTTGAGCAGGAGCAGGGCCACAAGCCTTGCACAACTCCCATTCTCCCGGCAGGCACCAGAGCTGCGAGCTGGAGCCTGGAGCACTTTCTGTAGCTACCAGGCTCTGTACCTCCCAGTGCCAAACCTTATGAATTCCCTCTCAAAAAGACAAATCCCACACTCTGATACAGATGAAGACAAGTCAACTACTCTTTGCAGCTGTATCAATTAAACAGATAAAGAAAGACTTCTTTAGATACAAATCTTCAGACAACAGCACAAAATTCCCTTGATAGACATTTTTTCCACTACGCTCCAAGGTACTTTTGCCCCCTGCAGTTTGAGGGTCTTCTCATTCTCCTGCCTCTTGGAATTTTTTTTTGCTCACAGGGAATTGACAAGGAAAGAGGAGAGAGCAGCTTCCTGGCTGCTTTGCACTGGACTAGCTTGTATGACCCTCCTCCGTGCAGCCCACAGCTTCCAATGCCTTGAACAAAACAAAAAGAGCAACAAAACAGCCTCTCCTTACTGTCATTAGCTCACTTGTTTTCATGTCTAAGGCAAAGGCTCATGCTGCCTTTCACAGCACTAAAGGCAGCCCACGTGTGTTATCTATATTAAAAACTGCTCAAAGCTGCAATTTGAAGTTGAGTGTTGCAGAAGCAACCAAATCAGAGTGGAAAAAAAAATAAAACAAAATAAATTATCTAAAATTTATCTGAGCTGTTTAAAGATGCATTGCATCAGATACGTGCGAGTGATATTTCCTCAAAGATTAATACTGGTTTGCAGTAATTCTTCTGGCCCTCAGGCACCTAAATTTTTCTCCCCTTCAAAGCAAAATCATTCTGCCCTTGAAAAAGAGAGAACTCCTCAGTCTGTTAGGTAAAAAGGTTTGTGCAATAAATTATTTCAAATAGGGAGTATTTGTCAAGCTTTATATCACATTCAAGAAAATATTCTCCCCGTGTAAAAAGCAGAGTCCCATAAAGAAGTGAGCTCCCTGTGCCTGCACTTGATGATATCAATATGAACTGAGTTCAGTAATGAAAAGAAATTGCTCTGCAAGTAGCAAGACACAGAAACAAAGATGATACAGTCTAGGACTATGAAGGGACATACACAGAGTGTCCCTACAAAGAGACTTAAAAGATCTTCGTCTTTAGTTAGCAGTAACTCCAGCCATGCTTAAACCTTCAACAATTTCCCTTTGAATTTTATGAAATACGGTTTTTATTATTTTGCCTTCAGCATTCAATTACCTCATGTAATTAAATCAGTAACTCCCTAAGAGAAATAACTTTGTTCTCTCGTGATGACTCCCTTCACCCCAGCCAGCACTATTAATGAACAGCTACTGTGAAGAGATCCAAGACCATAAAGGGTCACCAGCCCCAGACTAAAGGGCAGAAGGAATTCTGAAGGACAGAATTCAACTTCTGTGGGCGGGAAGGGAGAGGCCACATTTTGCTAATTCTTTAAGGGGAAAAAACCACCAAGATCGGAACAGTTGTTTACAACAATTCCTGCATTCAAAACAGGAGGCTACAAATGCAATGAAAGTACAAAAACTGGAAGAGAGAAGTCTATTTTCTGCAGCACTCACTATTGAAAAAATACCAGCTGACAAGCAAGCCAGATCATTTTGGTACATCTTGAGTTTCACACTGAACCTCTCGGAAGGCGAGACCCTTGGGGTGCCCAAGTACGTTCTAAGTATATCAAATATGAGGCACAACATTTTTAAAATTCTGTACAACTATTATATAACTAAGGATATTCTTCAATAGGGTTCAATCCTAAGACAAAAGATTTTTCTCTACCACATAGGTGTATATATAAAATTTACCTGTTCTATATATTCTGATATGGTAATTCTTCATTATATATTAAAATAGCTGTTGTGATATGTTGAATAGGCAAATTAAAGTTAACATGATTTTACAGTTAATTCTAAAAATAAGTATTATTATATTGGTCAACAAGTAAGCATGAAGAAAGCTTCAAGTTTCAAAATGTTTTGAGAGATCTGGGTAGTCTTGAATGCAGATATCAAAGAATATCGAAGAATAAGTGTATCAAAGAATGAGTGTGATTAAATTTTGCAGCAAATACAAGTTTTAGAAAGAAATCACACATGTCCCTTGGAACTCTTTCACTGAAGTTAGCAATTTACTGTTCTCAGGGTAACAACTGAAGTGCTGCACTCTGCATGTCAGAATATTTTAACAGATAATGCAAATGACGTTTATTTACCCGAAATTAGCAGATTCAATATATTGTACAGACAATAGCTCAGTCTTTGCTGCACGGCCTGCACACAGAATTAACTTTAAAGCCCAGTCACAGAAGCTGACCCCAACGCCAGGCGAGCCTGGCTCTCTCGCACCAGGGAACCTGGAGCATCCGGGCGCAGCAGGACAGGGCTCAGGCGGCCACTCACCCTGCCCCACATAGGGAGCTCCTGGGAAGCAGGACAAACAGGAACCCTCCTGACGGATACTGATGAAGGAGTGACAGTTGCTGTTATAAAAGTAAAAATAAACATCTGACCTCTGCAGGCTCCCCTGACTTTATCAGAAAGAGTTTCATAAAAGGACAGTAATTTTAGCTATGTATTATATGTACACAGGCTTGCTCTTTGCTTTAATCCTATGCCAGCTACTGAAGACTCCCCCCCGCCCTTATTCCTTACCCTACAGAAAAATACTGAAAAGGCCATTTGAAAAGCCTATTTTTCCAATTGGAAAAGCCGGGGCAGTTACAGATCTGTAAGGCACGAGCTCTGCGTGGCCACGATCCCACAGCACCGACACATGAAAGCACCAGACAGCAGCCGCAGCCTGGGGCGCGAGGCGGATCTGACAGGGAAAGGGCCTGCACCCTGCCAGTTACCTCCCAGAAGACAAGATATAAACAACTGATCAACACGGCATGTCATTCTGAAATACAAAACCACTTTCCAATTCCAATATATGTGCCAGCATCACAGCTTTGTTATTTGTCCGTATTTTTCTCAGAATATCAATGTTGAGCACTTCTGTAATTAGAGCTGCTGTTAATAGGAGTTAACAGCACTCTGTAAGCACGATGAGCTGTCATTTACTGACAGTTGCTTCACTTTATAAATTAAATCACAAGTATATTAAGACATTTCATTGGACAGAGTGTGTCAGGTAGTATGTCAGAGACCCAAAAGGAGTAAAATCTTACCAATCTACAGCACTCCTATACAACATGTAAATGCTGTAAACAACCTGATGGAAGAACACTTCTGTTTTCCTACTCTTTCTTCCTCTCCAGCACTCGAGCAACTGAAGACCTTTCAGCAGCAAAACTTTATACTTCACTAAAGAGGGAACTTCTGTCTTTTGCAAAGAATATTATATTTCAGAAAGTCAGAACTGCATTGAATGCAGCCAATTACCAGCCAAAAACAACTTTCAAGCATTCACATGTAAAACTTGAACACTCTCGTCGGGCAGAACCTTAAGAACTAAGCAGATGAGTCACCTCCCTTATTTGGGCTGCTATTTTAAGAAATACTCGCTCATATAACTTGAATCTAATTTCAAGTCCGGGTCACTTACGTAACTTCTAGTGAGTGGAAAAAAAGCGATCAGAAAGTCATCTAATACATCTAGGGGGAAATATAAGACAGCAAAAGATTCTTGCTTGAAAGAGTTGGCACCCCAGAACCTATCAGGAGAGATCATGTTAAAGCAATAGAGTTTGTTTCCTATGAGCACGCCAACGCTTGGAAGTAGTTGCATAAGATCAATGATACAAACCTAACATGTCTGTTTATCCATCACAGGGCAGTCTTTCCTTTTATAAAACAGTATCTTTCGGTGTGGAAGTTGTCATCTTCCACTCTAGCTAGTGACAGGTACCTTTATTGGATTTAAGTTCAAGTGACTCGACCACGTGAGACTTGGCTGTAAGTCTATTTAATTATTTCTGCTCACAGGCAAGCAGAGTAAGGTAATTTTTTTGCACAATAGATGGAAATGGTTTATTTTCCTGAATTTGTTCTCATTTGTATTTTCTCTTGCATTCTGCTACTATTACTAGCAAGGAAGGAAAGGAGAAGTAGATGGATAATTAACAGCACCAGGAGGTGGTACTTGGTGTCATGGAACTGGCACATTAGTGACTGAAAGCACGACCACACTGCAACTGTTTTCCTGAAGCAGCTGGTTCACTTACTTCCAGTAAAGCTGCTTGTTTTGTAAGGAGCACTGGGCAGTCAGTTTGCAGATATCAAACACACTGAGGGAGAACACATACGAACGAACTTTTGCCGACAGTCGCCCCTAAATTTCAGCGCAATTCAAGGAAATGGGAAACCCCCTGCAAGTCTCCTCTCTATGTAGACAGTGAGATGAAACAGGAGGGCTTTCCAAACCAGAGCAAAACCCAGTTCTCCGTGAGCGCACGCTCTGCTTCCGACAGCTCAAGGGAGCTGTTTGTCTCGTCCCGAGGAGCTCATGTGTAAGCGTTAACTCAGAAGCCTGAGGGGCACAGGCCAACAGCAAGAAGGGCACTTCTGCAAGGGATAAATGCCACCACTTGGCCATTTATTCTGCTTGTGAATGTGTCTAGAATGAGGTTCCCAATCGTTCTGATTTTTAGAAAAAACTGCCCAGAAGATCCGCTTCAGCTGCAGTACAAGCAGCACCGCAAAGCGCCCGGCAGTCACTGCTTCGGGGACGTGGGGACCTGCAGCGGCAGCAGCAGCAGCTCCCGCAAGGCTCCAGCGCACCCTGCCCCACAGAGCCCACCCTGCCCCACAGAGCCCACCCTGCCCCACAGAGCCCACGGACTGAATACGCCAGGCCAGTGTGTACCACAGATCACTCCAGAGCACTGAAAGGGCAAATCAAAGACTAGAAATGTATGGCATGAAAATAGTTGCTATCCAGCAATCTGTTTGGTACATGTTCCAAGGTAATGGTAGTATTACCTTATGAAACTATCAACTGTCAAGTGCTCTGTGCTCCAAAAATATGAGACAATGGATGTCTCAGAGGGAAGAGACTTCTGCTTTTTTCCCTGTCCTATATTAGAACAAGAGCTTTAAGACATCCTTACATCTCCTTAACGATCCACCCAATCTGAAATGTCTAAACCCAGACTGCACTAACAGAAGACTCACCACTCGCTGCTCCAGTCAGTGCATAGGGCAGGCATTATCCTCTCTCTGAGCCATTCAGAACCCCCTACTTTGCTGCAGACATTTTTTATTTTAAAATTTTTAGAAGAGCTAGTGCTAAAAGCCCATTTTTACATGGGAGGGATTTTTCCCATACAAAAAACCTGCCCAATGCCAACTATGACTCCCCACAGGAAAAGGTGGACTCTGAAGAACAGCAAAACTTTTTTAGAAAGTCTGAGAGGGAGATGAACATGGATGGAGGCCTAACAGAAGCAGATGACCACCAACGGTGGAGAACGTTCTCAGGTGAACCCAGGATGGGAAGTGCTCACGCAGGGTACAGGAATGTAGGTGCCTCCTACAGAGAGCACCCAAACAGGGCTCCTTCAGGCTTAAATATCTGGATGTATCCTCAGTGCAACCTACTAAACAGAAAGGGCCTTCATTCTTTGGATACCTTTCTATAGCTCTAACAAAACAGCTACTGCATTTCGGAGCATGGCTCCTCCCACAGTCCATCTAAATTCACTGGGTGCCACTGGTTTCTGTCCAGGCTAATGTGAAAGGGAGGGGAAGGAAGGGCAAAAGGAGGAGGGCCTGGCTGGGACATGGGGCTGCAGGTCGAGATCCCGGGAAGCACATGCAGCCCTTTCCAGAAGCCCGGAGCAACCTCCTCTTCTGGGAGCTTTTCAGCCAGGAGCTGTGCGGGGCCCGTGGATGGGGGAAGAGGCCCCTCCACAAGCAAATGGAGGCAGCCGCTCTGTTCCCACAACCGCCTTGAGTGCAGCGAGTGCTAACACAACTGCACACGTTTTGCCACACAGCAAAGCCAAGCTGCAATACTTTTAAGGATGCATCAGTGCAAGGCTGCTAATGTCTTTCTTAAATATACATATGCTTACTACGAATAGCAAGGCATTATTTCTAGACCATTAAGTTTGGAGCCTGACATACAAACTTGCTAGGATAGATGTCTGAATGTTTTAGCTCCTAATGAACCAAAACAGAATAAAAACTTATGTGACCTGATGAACTACCCCGACCCAGAATTTTAATTCCTGAAAGGAGAGTGTGTTGATAAGCAGACATTCACCTATGAGTGAAACTGAAGAACGGTGTTAGATATAAAAATACAATTTGTACTTTAAAAGCTATGGTTAAGTAGGAAAGAACTGAAACTACTATCATTTTAGCGGATTAACACTTCTCATTTCAGACTAGTAGTTTGATAATTCATCCTTTCTATTGTAAATTTGGAATCTTCCAAATGATAAAGAATATTTGTTGTTTTTGATATTATGCAGTATAATTACTAGTCTTAACTTCTATTTAATCCATTACCCAAGAAGTGTATAGAATACTGAAAACTAAGGTAGGTCTGCAAACTATAAAAAGAAGGCAGCAGCTCCACTAAATCTTCTGCCCCAAAACAGCCTCTTTTCCACAATATAGCAGAATGTATACAAGAAAAAAGAATACTATTAAAAACCATAAGCAAAACCATGGAACCGAGACTGTTCACATATTGGCAACCATACGCTTGGCTTCAAACATACAGCGTCAACACCCCACACAATTTGATATGACAACTAAAGCAGGCTGGAAGTTTAATACTCTATACTTTCAATGCCTCATTCCACTCTCAATTATAGGAAACTTGTATTTCAAAATCTTTTATAAAAATATCAAAAGTTCTCCTTGCCAATTTACAGTTTGAAACTCCATAAAAAACAAGGCTCGTTTACATGTTAAATGTTCATGCAAACGAAGAGGTAGAAGGAATTCAGAATGTAAATTAGAATGATTTAAAAAAGAAATTCTAACTCTTCATAAAACAAGCATCATTTAGGACAACACCAGCCTGCTACTCCTACAGAATCCAGACCAAAACCTCCTCACCATTTAGAACCGATCTTTACGCAGAAGTTTGCAATCTAAACAATGGAAACAGCTCTAGGTAACAAAAGGGGACATGACATTACATCAAGTTTGAAACAGTCATTCAATAGAGAAGTCTTTTTTTCTTTCACTCATTAGAGAAGTCTTTTTTTCTGTTTTTAACCAAGGAGGCATTGGCTTCCTACTTTAATTGCTATGTGCTATATATCTACCAACAGAACATACTATGCAGTAGATCAGGTAAGGAAAAAAAAAAGGAGGGTCTAAAGAAAGAACCAAAAGAAGAAATAATTATGGGCACACATCTCAAATGGAAGTGGAGATGCAGGTACAAGTTCAGCAAGCAGTAACCAAAGAAACAGTCTAGAAAATAAAATGACACACACACAAAAAACCAAAACACAAAACCCAAACAGCAATGACTTCCAGAAGATACCATCATGCCAACTGGATGTTCGGGTAGGCTTATGCTGAAAACAAAACTTCCCCTGTTTATATGGGCAAAGCACGTGTATTACAGCAGAGAGCAAGGAACAGTCTTAATTACACTCCAGCTCTCCACCAACTCCAAGGAAATGCACAAACGTGCAGCTTGTTTGTTCACTCCTTGAAGAGCAAATTCGTTGCCACAAATGCAACAAACTGCATGCCTTGCCAAAAGCCCTTATTTTGGAATTTCAGCAGAAGACACCTCTTAAAAATACCTGTAAGTTTCACCTTCAGTTGTGAAACATTTCACATAATCACAAGTTGCTTTATACAAAATACTTTGTAACTGCTTGTTAGACTCCCAGTCGCATCATTATAGGGAATGAAAATTTCCTTTCTTTAAGAAAGGCTGTTTAAGGAAAGTGCTGGCCATCAGGCCTGTAAATACTAACGCCAAAGCAGCACAGAATGACAAGAATACTTTGGGGGCTGGGGGGAACACCTCTGCACGAGGCAAGGCAAGCAGAGATGTGAAACCTTTGGAGCACTTACCTTCTTTTTGTCCCTCATGGAGCCCTTCCCTCGGACCATTATCTTGCATCCTGTTTCTGCCTCCAGCTGTTTAGCTGTTAGTCCTCTGGGTCCAAGGATTCTTCCAA
This sequence comes from Nothura maculosa, assembly GCA_032353885.1. NCBI lineage: Eukaryota > Metazoa > Chordata > Aves > Tinamiformes > Tinamidae > Nothura > Nothura maculosa. The sequence continues at coordinate 2,023,002 of JAUBOD010000491.1, read as the reverse complement.
CAAAGTTAAACTAGAAAAAAAAATATATACTGCTATAAAGCAAAAGTAAACAAAAAGTAACTTAAAATCCAACATGGCTTGTTTTCATCTCTAAAACATTACTGAATGTTTACCAATGTAAAATGCTACACTAAATGCCTCAGCTGAAAGAACGAGTCAAGTACCTATCTCAGACCAAATTCTAGCATTCAGCCAGTACTGAATTGTTTAACATATGAACATTACATTTCATTAATATGGGAAACTTCAAAATGAAGTTGTTTTGTTTCTTTTTCTTCCTTTCATTACTTACAATAACACATTAAGAGCAGATGACGTTTAGAATACAGAGCAGTATTGTGGCGGCTGCAGCGCAAACGCTGGGTTTGAAATATACATAAATCCACAAATGTTAGCGTAAATATGAACTCCAGCATACATATTAGAAGAAAAGAAATTGCACAGTACAGATACAAGTGTAGTTATTTTAGAATTATGCCAAAGTTGTTGGCTTTCATTTCTACATCCATTCTGATCTAGTTTCAAATACTATAACTAAATGTATTTGAAAATCTTCTAAAACTACAAAAAAGAGAGATGATTTAGAAGTGAGGAGAAACCAAGAAATCATCATAATTGAAGTTCTTTAACAAAAAAAAGAAAAAAAAATCTTTCCCTGTGTCTAAGCTGCTCTCAAGGCAGATGTACTCCTGATGCACTTCAGCACTGCAAACTCAGCAACCTGCAGAGGATGCATCCCACAGTCCGAATCAACGCCCAGGGAAGAAAAGCTGTAAACTG
>JAUBOD010000491.1:1968788-1997627 GCA_032353885.1 Nothura maculosa | reverse complement strand
AAAATGCTAAGTGAATACAAAAACTCTCAATTTATTCCAACATACATGGAATATTACTTTAAAATAACGTATTATTAAAGTTCCAAACTGAAAACTCTACCCTTTCCATAGGCTTTGTCACCAAAGCATCAACTTAAAGTTTTATGAGAGCATGGGCTGTAAATTAAAAACAGAAACTAATTTAGTCTTTTCTTTAGACTTGTTGGAACTACTTTCAAAATGTGTAGAAATAAAATGAAACTGAAATATATATATATAAAAAAAATCTGACCACAGCAAGTTACACAAACGAGAAGTCCCTTTAAACTCCAGGAACAAGCAAGAGACAAAAAGATTCTCTTGACTCAGTCACATTTTTTTTTCTGCAAAATGATTTAGAGTTGGGATTTCCAGCCCCTGAAAAGCTGGTGGACAGGAAGGCCTCAGATTTGATGAATGAGTTTTTGAAACGAAACAGACTTGGCTTTCAGCTGACTTCTTCCAAATCAGTCTAATGACCTTGTCCTGTATATTCAAAGAAGTTCTTTCTCCAACGGGAACTGACGTACTCAGTCATGGAGGCTATAGAATAAGTTAGTCCTTAACACCTGCTTAGAACGAAGAACACAGATTTTGGTCATCACATAAGGAGAATTCAAGGAATGAAGGGGGCAGGGGACAACAAACACACAACAGAAACGAAACAAGGCCCCAAGCTTTTCTTCCATGCTGACTGTTTTGGCAATGGGCACAAGTCGTCTAAACTGCAAGCAACATTTACACTGGCTTCAATATCTAAAGAAATTCCTTAGCACATCTTTTTGAACAAATATTATCTTCTTTTGGTGGGCTTTATTGGCCTTCACTCCTACACTTTTTCCATTAACTCCCATTCTGCTGAAGTATATGCTAGGTAGGCTGCTGAAGTCCTGAAACGGGGATCAGATACAGTCATTTCTACTTATACTTGGCAGCTACAAGAGTTGCATTAACAGTTTCATTTTAAATTGCATCAATCTTATATAAACACTACTACTAGATGTCTTGGATTTCATAGGAAAAGAGAACTGTTTTAATCTTTCCTTAAAATTCCTTGCAGATATGTGCATTATCACTTACTTCTCCTGAACTACTTAGTACAGCTTCTTCGGAGCCCTGACACTTTATGACTCTCTGCACAGATACTTTTCCAGAGATTTCAGAAGAAAGATTCAGAAGCGCTAGATGAAATCAAAGGGGTGTTTTTCCTATTCATTTTTCAATTGCTCATTGGGTCTTCAAAATCTTTTATAGAACAGCCCAGGCTATGACCAGCACTGGCACAAATATTCCACTCTATTCCACTTGTGAGCCATCTCTCCCACTTGCTGGTCACTGCCAAATTCCACTGAAAGTTTTTCCACATCTTCACGATCTTTTTCCTTTTATGGCTAACAGCAGTTTTCTCATGCACCTGTTCTCACTTAATTGTATCTCTTCTCTCCAAAGCCTTCTTTAAATCCATACAAAAGCAGTGATTTTTTTATTCTGTAATCTTTCCTTTTAGTATCTTCATTAAGCCACATTCAATCTTCTAGGCTTGGGTATCTTCTAACGCTGCTAGTCAGTTCCAGCATTTGCATGGACCTACAGAAGCATCTACTTTGGTCTTTTCTGTTCCGCTTTTTATTTGGGCTCTATTTCACATCATTTCTTAAACTCTATGATTCATAGATATTTTGTCTTCCCCTTTTCAAAAGCCTCTTTGCCTTGTCTCATGAAGCAACATTCAGAGCTCATCCAAGACTTCAGTTTCTCCACATTCACGTTTCTTTACTGGTTATTTCCATGCTTATGCCTCACAGGAAGCCAACTGACTTAAAAATGAGGCAGGCTTTATTTTCCAAGTGAACATCTAAGCACAGTTCTAACCACTTTACATCCAGCTTAACACTGTAGCGGTAATTACGTCCGGTAACACTCCAGGGATTTTAAAAGAGGAAAGAATCAGCCCCAACTCCGTGCACCTCCCCTCGAGCACCGGCCTGCTCTGTGAACGTGACTTAAGGGGGGCAGTAAATGACAGCCTGGTCTTTCCCACAGAAGGGGAGCAATAAACTCAAAAAGATGATGAGTTTCAATAGAAATACCAGCTTCCATCTTAAGATTACGTTACCTTGTTATCTAGGCTGGCCAGGGAACTTGCTGTGATCCAGGAGAATATTCTTCTTCCCACATCCCTGGACACTCTGCAAGCAACGTGTTTCCTTGAGCTACCAAGGGCCCTTTCCATCTCTGAACATCTCCAAGCCATGATGTGAGGAAGGGCAGGCTGGTTACACTGGTGTCTGCAATTTGGGACTGAATTTACACCAATGGATTCTTCATTGCAGTCTAAATCAGAACTAAGAATCTGAAGACATTTAAGCTGCAACAATCTTCTGAGACTAATGGTTTGGCTCATTCACTATTTAAACAGTCAGAGCTAAACTCATGCAGCCCGGTCCTTGATCCTTTTTGGAGGGCTCCTACAGCCCAGGCCGTTAATGAGCCACATTTAACCCTTCCCACTGAGGGGAAGAGAAGCCACTTGTCCCTCAGCAGATCCACTTCTCTATTACTCTGGATCATAGTGCACAGTAACACAGGAAGCAGCACAGGGTTGGAACAGAGCAGCAGCCCCAAACAAGAATAGGTTCAGAATGAAAAATAAACAACTTGATAACACAGGTCGCCTCCAAAAGCCAAGCTCCACCGTGCTTGAAGACCCTCTATCAAAAGCTAGCTCCTCTAATAACAAAAAAATAAAAAGGTAATTTAATCAAAGCTTTAGGAGGTATGGTGAAGAAAGCCAGAAATATTCATATAGATAAAAAATCTTCAAGGTATCTGGGTGTTAGTGAAGCTGAGAATATTCAGGTTCAGTTTCTTACCTCCTCACACAAATCAAGTTAAGCTTGAAGTACCAATGGCATCAAAATTTTACATACAGCATAAAACTTTATGTAGTTTGACAGAAAAAAAAACCTCATTCTTTCAACTATAGATTACGACACTAAAAAACAAGCTCAAACAATGCTTTCAATTTTCCCATAATAATATCTGGGGGAAATAAAATGAAGAACTCGGAAAGATTTCCAAGGAATCTTGAATAGCTGCACTCAAATTCACAAATTCTCTGAGCTGGGGGATGGGAAGCAACTGACTCAAGTCTCTGCTTATTAAATTTTAATGCTATATGAAGAAAACGTATGGGAAAAACTAATATTTTTATCAAGTATTTTTACTGCACACAACACTTGCTGCTGGATCATCAACAGAATTTAAGTGGTGTTCTTAAGCAATAGATTTTTTATTTTCCCTAATTCTTTGTATTCATTCCAATTCCTAAGCTGGCAAATGAGCATTACAAACATTCAGACACAGACCCACACTTTGGAGAATCCAAATCAACTGAACGTGCGTCCAGGGTTCACCCTGGCAGGTCCCATTCCCAGAACAGGGTGTCCAAAAGATTTCAAGACAAACATAAACCATTAGTACCGAACCACAGTGCCTCAATCCCCTCCACACATTTAAAGCCAAAAGCATCTGATTCGTAACATATTCTGCATATCCAAAGAAATTCCCATGCTGACTTGTATCTTTCTTCCCATACTCAGGTGTACTGCTTTAAAGATGACTGGTAAAATATATAAATGTTGCTTGGAGAAGGATTTGGAAAACTCTAAACAGATTTTCCCTTTCCCAAGTTACTTAAAATTGGCCTTGAGTCTTGACACAAAGCAAAACTACCACGTTCAAAGAAAAACAAACCCTCATATTTTCTAAAGAATCAGCAGTCCTTTATGTACAGATAACCATCCCAATCACTGCAACCAAGCAGTAGGGGAAAAACACGGTAAGAGACGGTGACAGAAACTCACATGTTTCTTATATTTCTATAGATTCTCTGCCTTTTAGTAAGCACTACCCCAGTCTTGTAAAGATCTTTCCAGACTTAAACCATCCAAGAGCTTCCCAGCCCACAACCCCCTTCTCCTGGTGGTCCTTCAGACAAGGGAAGGCGAGAGGCTGAAGGGGCTTTATTAGTGACAAAAACTCCCTTAACTGCGCACGAGTGTCACCAGGGAATGGCCAGGGAGGAACAGGCAGCGCTTTCTCTACACAGCAATGGGCTAAGCAGCTCATTCAGCAGGAAGGATGAGTGCCCCACAACACAGTTGTTCGGGGGGAGTGAGTCATCTAACCCACCTCCTTTCCACACTGAGGCGAGCAGCACGTTCTCACAGACTCCTATTCATGGCTTTTCCAAGTCCTGAACATCACCATGGAGAACATGGCATATGACAGTCATGCAGCAGTCTAGCCAAAGGAAATGTTGGCATTTAAGATTGTGCTTTATCTTTTGCTGCCTTAGAAAAAGATCTGCTTTATTCTCTTTTGTTCCTCTTAGCCCAATCTGGGAGTACTTTAGATGATTAAACTGTCAGCCCAATGATGTGTGGGCAGCACTTTCAGCTACCTGTCAGCTCTCTCAATATCAAAGTTCAATCATTTCTTCTGCAAGAAGAGAATGTAAAACTCCTTGTTTTGGGCAGCTTAAGGTTCGCATCAAACTGACTTCCAAAACAAACAGGTTACACTCAGCCTGTTCTCTTCCTGTAAACATCAACAGAAAGCTTTCAAATGCTTTATCACTGGTGGAACATGGTAATTCATGCTTTTCCTAATCTAGTACTGCTAGCATGCTTACGCGGCAAGGAAAGCGTTGCTTTTATTCATGACAATTTTAAGAGCCTTCCTTCCCCGTTACGGTCGCTCGTGCTGCTGAGGCAGCAGCGCCCGCAAGGAAACACCTCATTCCCAAAGCTGCCTCGGGGCTCCGGGGCACAGGGCTAGGGAGCTGCAGCCTGCGGCAACGTCCGTGTCCACGCTCCAAGGACAGCAGCATCGGCTGCAACCCACTCCTCTGCTCCTAACCAATGAAAGGGCCATGCATTAGGCAAATAAGATTCCTGTCATTGTCACAAAATAATCCAGAGTAAAAATTATGATTTGGACAAACATGATGAGGCGTGAAAACAATGCTGCAAAAAGCAGACACTGCCGTTCTGGGCAATTTTCATACATTAGCAGCTTTAGTTCACAGCATGACACTGAACTTAAATATAACAAACAGGTAAACTTAAAACAGTCTTAAGCGTTTGTCTCTACTACTAAAACTTGTATTCATCATCAACCTCGTATTACCTCTAACTATAACACATTGCAAACAGTTAAGAAAATATTATGAAGAATTATAGTCCTTTTCTTCTTGGTAAACTCTAGAAGTTATATATATATGCAATTAAGTGGTGTGTGTCCTCATACCCTCATACTGTGCTCCATAAGAAATTTTAATAACATCAAAATGAGCTCTAAAGTTCCTACAAAGAGAGTTAAAAGCACAATCCAGCTGTCTAGCAGCCGTCCTTACCTAACATCATAGCAAGGCATGTAACACTATCCATTCAATTTAAACATGTCTTTGTAAAACTGAAAGCTTCTTGACGTGAAAAAATAGCTCATAAACAGAATATTGTCAATCTAAACTAAACTTTCAAGAGAAAAATTCAGAGTTTTACAACTCTTTATTAAAATGAGGGAAATTAAACCAGTATATTCAACTCTCTACTCAGACGCATGAGCAGTACACACCAAGCTCACATGACAACTCAGCTAAAAGGCACGGCCACAAACCATTACCCTTTCCTATGGAATTTCCTGACAACGTGGGTTAAGTCAGTAGTCACAAATTCTCCCCTAAATTTCCTGCTGGTCAAGCCCACCAGTGCAGCCACCTGACCCCTGAAGTGAACGTGTGTGTTTGCGCACATCTAGAGCAGCCCAAGTCCCAGCACTCGAGTCTTCCTCTCCACCTCCTTTTGCAATAAAGGACGTCATTACAGGGGACACAGTTACAGAGCATCGAGCTGCTCAATTTATTTTAGATTACAGAAAGGAGCCATATATGCTGAAAGGTTTGTAGCACACAATATTAGCTCAAATGAACCTAAGCAGATGTTTTTAATTCTTCAGATTCTTCTTTCTTACCTAAAAAAAATCCTTTACTCTTGGTTACTATCTTTGTTTTTGAAATTTGTCTTTGTGAACAATTCCAATTATCTGGCTTTTAACAGACTTTGTCTAGTCAGAGACTAACTGAACATCCATATCCCTTGAAGGGCTACTCTATCCTCCCTGTCCATTCACAACAAAGTCAATTGCTTTGCAACTGCTACGGGTGTTTTCAGCACATGAAATAAGTTCTTTTCATACTGAACAAGAGCTACTGAAATCATTCCATGAGAAGTTCTCTAGTTGGGGCCACCCCACATTCACTCAGGAAGCAGATCGGGCTTCCCGGGGCTGGGCAGCGCACACCCCAGCCCCACTCAAGCCCAAGGTCGCCCTTTACCACCACACGCAGAGGCAAGGCCAGAGTTTAGGAGATTTGATAGGGTTGGCGCCCAAATGACAGCCCAAGGAACATACATGTCCAGCATCTATTTGAGCTTGTATTTATCGAACTACAAATCTTAACTGGCATAAACATCTGTTAATAACCAATACTCCGGAGAGCTACAGTCACTCCTGGGTGTGATAAGCTGAGACTTACCCATCCTGTTGCTAATGAATCCACAATCATAACTGTTTTAAGATTGGTTTTCAGTAAACATAGAACACTTTTTAAAGAGAGAATGGCCAATAAATCAAGTCATAAACGCTGTTCAAACACAGTGGGGTTTTTTTGCAAGGGGCGAGGATTGGATTTCAAAATAGCTGGCTTTGGTGAAAAAAGAGAACTTATTGGTAAAACCATTACGTTAGAGATCAAAGACAAACGGTGGGACTAAAAATAAATAATAAGTGGTAGTAGTAATCCAAGTTACTCCCCTGTAGTGACCACACACAGTGGTGCAGGAGGCCATTCCAGAAGGCAGCTGCACGGGCAGCCCTGCTGCCAGGCTCAGCCGTCCCGCAGCGCGCTGAGCAGCAGCCCGGCCGGAACCCGCACCGGAGCGCAGGGCATCCGAGAGCGTCGCAGGCCCCGCTCCACAGGGAATCTCACCAGGAAAATGGGCATTCCTAGAACGGGTATTTAAGGGATAAGCTAAGGAAAGTAAACACATCTTTGCCAGAAGTAGAGACTACCAAACAAAACAAAACAAAAAACAAACAAACAAACAAAAAAAAAAGATCAACCAGAGGTGAAGGAAAAACTCAGACAGGATGAGCTCAATGATCTCTAACCAACAGTACAAAAAGAGTTAGAAGGGTAACATTTTTATAAAGTGCAACAGATGGACTCTGTTAAGCAGAGAAAGAAAAATTATCAATTTCTGAGAAACCCAATATCCAAGCAAGTCACCATTGAAGGGTCTGACACAGGGGAAAGAAAAGAGTAAATCACAGCATGATCGGCTTTCAAGTAACATATAAAATATGCAACTTTCATATAAAATATATAGAAATTCCAGAGCACAAAAGCCTTATGCCAAATTATGCCACATTAGACAGATAGAAAAAAATACCAGCTCCCCATACAAATGGTTTGCAAAGATTTTTCACTTATCACAAATTGTACTTTGCGCAATCAGTGATAGAGCTTTCTCACATACAAAAAATCTAACAAGTAAAAACTTCTAGTAATGTCATCTTGGCACGACTACTTACTTGAAGCTAAGTTGGCGAAAAGAGGGAGAAAAAATGCCTGATTATGTCAGATAATGCAGATAAAAAAACAAGCACTACTGAAAAACTGTCATCGACTTCAATGACAGTTTTACAATTTTAATAGACTTCTATTACAACTGTTAAATAATTTGAACTTTGCATTGAGTCATAAAATTAACCAGTCAGCATTGAAATATTGCTCATTCTTCACCAAATGAGGGGGGAAAAAAAACCCTCCAAAACACAAAAATGCCCATGTAAACATGGATCTCCAGGGAACCAAGTCGTGGAAACAAATACAAATTCATATCCACAGACCAAGGCCTTACTTCAGCCATAAAATATATTAATATATAACCTACATAGCATTTGTAGGCTATGCATTAATATATATTTTTAATATGTACACCGAGTAATATGTGTAACTGCTTTTTTTTTTCTCCTTTTAAAACTAAACTTGACTATTTTGCAGACATTAACTTGGGCTGCAGTGAAGAGCCATTGGAACACTAATCTCACCCTTATCCCTCCCTTTGTTGCCCGCATTAGCTGGGCCACCTGACTCACCACAGCCCCACGAGGGCTGCGGGAGGGCAGCAAGGCCCCGGTGCTCGCACGCTGCGCGCTCAGCAAAACTTCTACCAAGAGAACGGAGGGCGACCAAAACAGCAACATCTGATAACGGGGACAAACAAGAGCCCGGCGCCCTGGGCCTCTCTCACTGCACTGCAAGGTGAACGGCCTTTCCTTGCCCTGTCCTACTTGCTTCTGTGGTGCACGGTGAAGAGAAGGCTCTGTCTAGTTTGTAGTTGGATATGGTAACAAAGGTTGATTTTCAATAATAGTAAAGCTCTATGGACAGAGTAGCAACCCAGACTCCCCCCGCCCCTCCCCACACACACACATATATATATATGCACACACATGATCAACTAAATCTATTGGCTGCCTAACGGCAGATTGCAAAGACTTTCTTCCATTTATATGCTGGTTTCACAACTACATTATCTCTCTCTCTCTCTCTCTCTCTCTCTCTCTCTCTCTCTATATATATATATATATATATATATATATGTGTGTGTGTATATATCATTACTATGCATTTTTAAATAAACTCATATTCGGATAAATATAAGAGAACTCTGTTCACCTCATTCAATTTACTCTGTAATTAATATCAAGTTATTGATAGTATCTTTACTTCCATTCATAACTAGTCAGAATAAATTAGACTAGGTCAGGCCTAGTGAACACCCTCCTTTCGTCTTTTATGTGCAGCACTTGGCTTGCACAAAACATCAGGCCAACATCAGGGAGATTTGCAAGTCAAAATCCTGCCTTAGTAGAGAAGCCCTCATCAAGACTGCCCTTAGATCACTCCAGACACTACAGGTCAAGGCTACCCCAAAGGGATCTTCCTGGCCATGTACAACCTGCGGGTCCATCGGGGGCAGCTTCGCAGTTTTGTGCCACTGCCTTCCAGGTGACACGATTACTTCAGCTGTGACAAGAGCAATCAAGGCAAAACTACTCAGACAAACCTCACAATATTTTCTCAAGGATATTCAACTGTAAAATCTCAAGAAATTAAAATATTAACAGTACTAATTTCTCCTCTAGAGAAATTACTGGTGACTTTTTATATTTGAGCAAATTAACTATTCTGAGAGCTATGACAATACTGTAATATGGCCTTGATTCCAAAACACTCACATAGCAAAGATAACACTATTTGTTGAAATGAAACAAATCTTTAGAATGCTAATACACATGTATTTTTTATTGCTAAATAGTAATAAACAGTATTCTCATATTTCTTAACCCTGCCTTGGGACAAAGCATCAATAACAGATGTCATCTTCAAGAAAGAGCACAATGTTTCTTTCCATGTAAATAAATATACACCATCTCAGTATCTTCCTATTTCACAAAGCTAAAACTGCCTTGCTCAGCACCAAGAGGTGTTTTTCTAAAAAGCCTGGAAGATAAATAAATAAAGCCCACACTGTTCACAGAGCTTTACTTCTCCCCAGTCTCATGGAAGAGCATTAAGAATTCAAACAGCGTGCTTGAAAGTGTGATGTTTTTTTAAGAGACTCAAGACAACTGACCCTGGAAGGCACCTCCCATGCTTCAGTACTCGTTAAAAACACTCAGTGCACATGTTCAGCTTTGAAGCTGAAAACTGAGTGTATTTACAGTGTGCTTTGGTATACTTTACCAATAAAAAGAAACGTAGGACTTCATGCTGCAGTGGAGGGCATGAGACTGTTCCAAATACATTCAGTTCCGCTAGGGAATAAATCCTCCCTAGTTAAAGGCTTGCCACGGTGCTTTTTCTTTGTTTTGGTGGATTCTTTCGAGATTTCTACAAAAAAATAACCCTGAGACAGCAAAACCCAGCACAAAACATTTCCACAGCATAAGACAGATGTGCCAAGCAATGTATTTACTATAACTGACAAGTTTCCAGATAATTGTGAACTATATTCATCAAGCAAGATGGGATCATTTTTCCTCCTCCTTACTTAGCTCTTATTTCTATAAGCAGCTGTTATTTCTCTAAGCTCTGTTCTCTTGAGTCCCCTGTTCACGTAGATACTGGAGCAAGACACTGAGACACTGTATCCTTCACAAAGCTGTCTGGCCCTCCCTCCCTCGTAAATAAAAGTAGTTAAGAGAACTGCTACCCGAGACTGCAGCATCAGAAATATCACTCTTCGTATAAACACCCAAGTCCTTATCTGTGTCCATCTTACGGATCAGTTTTACTCCTGTGGAACAATTGTGCTCAGATGTGGCAACTTCTTCAATTCAACCAGTCAGCTCCAATTGGCATCCTCAGCTCCAAAGGCTCCTGCCACAGGCAATAAGGCATTACTCGACAGCGGAAGATGATCCTGTCCAGCAGCAGAGGAGGAATGAGACAATCTGCGTTTCAGAGGTATTTGCTGACAGCAAAGACATGGCAAGATTCCAAAACTTCGGTTTTACTCCCAGCTCCAGAGAGCAGTTTCCTTGAGCAGACATGTGCTTTTGCCCAGTTTCCTCTTCCCAAACTATCTCCTGTGCTAGAATTGTCTTCTATCCCAACTTTTTTTTTTTTCTCTCTCTCCAATCTATGCCAGGGATGAATTCCTCATTCCTTCAGTTTTCCAGTCAGTTCTTGTTCTCACCCAATATTCTCTTATACCACCAAGCCATTTGAAAACTATGAGGCGTGGCTAAATCAACAGACATTCTGCCTAAATATAGTCCTTCAGTCTTCCTTGGCTTTCTTTTTAAATGGAAACTCTTTTTTCTCCCTCTCAAAACTGGGGTTTGAGCAGCAGGAAAAGCAGCCCCAGCCCCTCCGCAGAAACCAAGAGGCGCAGCTACAGAACCTGCCCGCTCAGTGACACAAGCAGAGCACATGGTCCGCAAGCCAAGGGCCTTGGGCAGCTCGCTGCTCAAACACCAACATGGAAATTGTTTCATTCAGATCCAGCCTGATTTTCAAGCCAAAACAAGGAAAGCATTTGCATCAGCAGGTTCATTAAGAAACAAATAAATAAATGAATAAAAATACAAGGTGGGGAATTGGGCATAAAGTGCTGGGGTTTTGTTTCTTCGAAAGCGCTAGGCCTCTTCCCCACCCTCCTTCTTGAAAACTTTTTACTTCTTTGATTGTAGCTTTGAATATAGTTCAACCTAAGCCACACAACTGGCATGAAAAGTATTAGGCAAAACCAGTTACCATGCTGCAAAGTTACACAGAACAAAAGTCACTTAGTGGGACAGAGAGAGGTGCATGAACTTCAAACCCTTAGATAGGGCAGCTGAGCCAATTTTAACAGCACACTGCTGTTGGAAAAGGAAATAACCACTTTTTTTTTCCCCCACATTCACTTCCATAGATTCCCAAAATCTCTCCTACCAACTGTGCTTTAGTGAGTCAATTCAATTCATGAATCAAGCAAAAGACTACTGCTACACTGGCTCTTTCCACTTGGTTATTTTCCTTCCAGGTTGCTTAGCTGAAACAGATCATAGAAGGATCCACTGAGTATCCGAAGTAGCAAAACAGAATCAACACAGACACCTTTCCAGACTTCAAGAGCCTCCTTTTAGCATCATCGCTCTCCTACTTTTCAAAATAATCTTCCTTAGCTTCTCTCCAAGGCTTTCCAGCTAAGTAAAACAAGTGAACAGATCCTACTCTTCATTTCTAACCTGTTTACTCAAAAAAGATATAACACATACATATATATATATAAAGCAGAGGAACACAAGGGAAGCCTATATCCATTAACTCTGGCTGGCTGCGTACAGTACAACCTGCCCGCTTAGGTGGAAGGGAAGTCTAGGAAAAGTTTACAACAAAGCAGGGATGTAAAGTTAATTTGATTATTGAGCCTAATTATCTCTCAGCAGATTAGCACAGGGCAAAATGAGATTATAAATGCTACTGTCCATTTCTGAAGCAGCTTAGGCAATCATGTTCCTGTAAGATGGAAAAGAAAAAAAAAAAAAAGAAAATAGAAATGAGATAAGCCTAAATACTGAAATCCATTCAAAAAGAACCATTAACCATTCATTTAATGTTGCCACAAACCTATGTTCTAGACAAAGGAGTATGGAGAAGCAAATCCCTTAACAAGGTCCCGCTGTGCAGCACGCAGCCCCTTCGCCATCCTAAGGACCTCTGGGAATGCCGAGCACTATCCCCTCCGCAGCCTGCTTTCCAAACTCATCCATGAGGATTGCTTAAGGCAGGCTGGGTTTCCTAAGGGAGCCTGGGGTTTGGGTGTGGATTTCCTGGGTTACTTATACACACCTGAGGGCTACCACTTGGCCAGTGGATCCAAGGGAAATGCACCAGCGATCATTCCAGCACAGAACATATTGCTGGCCTCACTAAAGAGAGGAAATCCAATCAATTACATCTTGCAATAAATGTGCTTACCACGTTGTTCTGAATAGCACACTCAGTGTCTTAGCCCACTCTAGGTTTTATCTATACGTGCTCCTAATTTTCTCACCATAAAGAAAGTGAGAGAATCCAAAGCTGTACATGCTTAATCAGCTTGAATGATGGTCTTTCCAAAGTGTTAAAGTGTTGTGGTAGAGAAACTAAGTGTACCAAAAGCACTTATTTCTAAAACAATCTACTTGCAAGTATTTCCATATATAAAATGTATCATCTTTTTCTAAGTCTAAGGAATGTTATACTTTCTGCACAGTGCTTTCCATAAATGGAAATTGTATTCGTAAATTCAATTCCTAGCTATATCTAAAGAATATCAGCATTACTATTAAAGTTAATAATTTGCCAAATTTTATAAATATCAACATGTTTTGCAAAATGCTGTGTGTCTCTGAGATGTGCTATAAGAGACAATATTCCACTTGCACAACTACTAAGTGGTTTTAAGTGGTTTTTAAGACGAGTTATATCATTTACAACACTGCTGCTCACAACCACGTATTGCATATAGCTTTGCAAGCCTCTCAAGTCATATTAGAGCTAAATCCCCTAAACAAGGATAAAATTGTGAAGCAGTTAAGTTTAAGCTCATGATGCATACTAGGTTCTACTTTATAATAAGAGTAAATATTTCAGGGAAAAAATGGAATAAATTTTCCAAAGGCCTTACCAGGATTAAGCAACAAGGTCATTCTTTTAACAAACTATACCTAGTTCTTAAATAAAGGAAGACTGAAGCGTCATCCATCTGAACTAAAGAGGCCAAGCGAAATACCCCGCAATTCCTATGTTCTCCTCAATGTCGAAATGGGTGGATAAATTTAAAGCCTGCTCTCTCAGGAGTTGCTTTATAGGCAATTTTCTCCCAGTATCAAGGTCTGCAATTTCCATTTGGCTGCCAGTTTGCGATTAAATTCATCACCTTTATTATAAAAATGTGCTGCACTCCACGGCCTGCTGCACAGGAATTGTAAGGCAGGCATTTTTCACTGCTAACAGCAGCATCATTCCGAAGCAGCCATCCCATCCATTCCGCCATTAGCGGCTCGAGCGCAATGCAAGGCCCTATCGCTCACACCAGAGCGCTCTGAAACCGGGCAGAGCTCAGAGCAAGTTCTCCACAGGTAGCACCTGCTCCCTCGTGGAATAAAACCCATCATCCCATCCCACTTGCAGTGATTTTACCACACAACAGCTTAAAAGGAAATATGCTCACATCAATGTTCTTGGCTTTCATTAAACAAAAACACTGAAAATAAAATTAACTCCCAAAGTGACAACCGCCTACCTGACATCCTGGGCTCCCTACAAATAAATGAGTTTCAAGATGATTTGAGAAAATATAGACTTTTTAAACACCTTTCCTCTTTGCACTAAACACACTGCCATGCCTTTCACTCCATTTTGTTCTCAAATTCTTTACTGATTCTCCCTGCCCAAAGTCACTTGTCCTTAGAAGTTTTTAGTCAGCACTGAAATGTACTCAAAATACTGAATCTTTGCTCTCTCTTGAAACCAAAATCATAGAAACTAACAAAGTTCAAGTAAACTAAACGGACTCTACCAGACTCTTCCATGCATTTTAACCTTCTCCTTCACAAAGGATGGGAACAAAAGATCTATTTTGTTTCTTCTGTAAACACTACCTAAATTAAGACACAGTATACATGTCATATTTTAAAAAAAAAAAACCTACTGAAAATAGAGATTTTAGAAACTGTTATTTTCAAGCAACAAAATCAGTGATCATCAGAAATAAGAATTAAGCAAAAGTCACGTACCAAAGCTTATGAAGGAATTAAATTCTGACTGGTTTGTGCTTCATGGAATATTAGAGACTTTAAACTATGGTACAGCAGTGAAAGGGAAAAAAGGAAAGGAAAAAAGGAAAATGTAACTGTAGCTTGTGAAATAGTAAATATAGTTAAATGTATTTAGTAATATTAAGAGGCAGCTATAAAGTGCCTTTATATCAGATTTTATATCCCTTTATATCCTACTTTAACTTAAGCATGACTCACATTAACTAATGCTGCATCTCAGATGGCTCTCAGACCTTTTCTTTCTTTCTAAATACTTGATTAATGGACAAACAATATCTAATACAAAGCTACTATATTTCAACAGCCCATCTCTCCTGTGACGTCCTCCTAATTCTTCTCACCATGTGGTCAGAGAAGTGAAGACTCCAACATCGGACACGGCAGCAGCACTGCTGTCTTCAGCCAATTCTTACACTCCTTGAGATATGCAAAACTGTCAAGGAGTCTTTGGTATTTAATTGGCAGATGTTCAAAACTTAAGTAAACCTATGGCACATACAGTATAACTTGCACACTGAGGTTTTATGCCACATTAGTTGGCATTTTCATTGTGTCTCATGTGACCCTGGAGACTCTAATGACTAACAAGAAGGGCCTAGCAGCACGGCAGAACACGGCATTAACAGCAGGGTAAATGACAGAAATATTCCTAGAAGCCTTCTTATCAACACGAATGTTAAAATCAAAGATAAAAAACTCAAGACTGTTTACCCTATATGGCCATAAATTTAAAGTTTAACTTGAACCAAAAGTGCTAAGCACTTGTTTATATTGCAGAATATCACTAGGAACTTTTTCTGGTCAGGAAAATAAATAAATAACTGTCCCCTTGTCACCCTGCAATTAATTGGTTCGCGCTGCAGTGCAGCACAGAGAGCTGATTTCAACTACCCACACAAAGACAATAGCCTGGTATTTGCAAGCTGAGCTGGAGTCCCAATCACTTCACAGGCCACTGCGCTGAAAATTGGCACACCAGGTTCTGGGACTAGGAGACGAAATTATCAACCAGATAAGATAATGCAGCGTCAGGGTTTCCCTCCCGCCATCCAGCAGCAGCTGGAATGAGAGTGTTTCAAACAGAAACCATGACAAGAGGGAGATGACTGTTTTGGCAAAATCTGTACAATTAAATAAAATACAACTTATCATAAAGCAAAGTGCTCTGTATCATGCAGGCATCAGCATGCAGCATTAAGGCATTTCATGTGCAGGCTTCCAAAATATCTGCCATGCTCAGGCATTTCAGCTTTGTATTCATAAAACCCTTTCATCAAAAGAAGAATTTCATTTTACTAACAATCAAACTCAAAATGTTTGATTTACTTTAATAGTTAAAAACTAATAGGAATTCTAATTTAATGAAAAATATTATGAAGCATCAGATTTCTAGATTTCAGTCCATAATCCAAGGGAAACACCCTTCCCTCAGAGCGAGGCCTTCTGAGCTCGGGCCATGCACGGCAGCAGCAAATGAGGAACAGGGAAGCAACCCACACACAAAGCACCAGAAATGCAAAGTCCGAAGCACGTTTTTCCCCACCATTTAGAACTAAAGCAGCCTTACGTAGAGCTTGTAATTACACCAAGACAAATATGATTTTGAATCACATTCCATTCTGCCCATGACAATAATTCGTAAATCTAACCTCTCCCTTAACAGAGGGAGAGAGATGTGCAGAGTCAGACAACATGAACACAAAACTCATAGTTATTTTACCACTGCAGTAGACAAGATCTCAGCTACTTAAACAATTAAACTGTTTAAGATAATGTAAACTTTTACAAAGTTGCTACACAAGCATTTTTCCCTTCAGCTGACAATTTCAGCTACTTTAAAAATAACCTTTTAGGAACAAGAGCTACAGATGTAAACTAGTTAAGCTGAAGATCCAATATGTAAATTAAATGCTAATTGTACCTCACACAATTCTTTAACACAAATTTGTATAAACTTCTAAACAAGAAAAATCATTTTAACTTCGGGAATTAGTGGTGGTTAGCAGTGGTTTAAAATATTTCTTAAAACTATCAGAAAAGATCTTCTAAATTAAGACTTGATAATCAGAGTAGCTTTTAAAATGGATCAACTACATAGGTCAACTACACAGCATCCTACGTGCATCACCAAACATTCTGCTTAACAATAACGGATAAATTACATCCTTTTTTTTTTTTTTTCTCTCCTCTACATCAAACAATGGTTCCTTTCTGCTCACAAAACTATTGATAGGGATATAAAAAACCCTGAAAAAAGAAAAAAGAAAAAAAAAAAAGAAAAAAAAGGTAGTTCTGGAATCCTGAAATATTTACAGCTAAAAGTACCTAAACACATGGTTGTTTTAGAACCTTTGTTCATGAATGATAACATCTATCATTTTTATATATTTGTACTTTTATGTTAACAAAAATAAAACAGAAAGTCAATGATGCCCAGCTCATTAAAGCAACTTAATATAGTTAGTGAGGTCACTAATGTGCAACCTACAACATGTTAAATCACTTAACACGAAAATGCTGCAAAGTAACATTACATTTCGATGGTTTATGCATAAAGAACACAATCCAGAGGTAAAAAACACCATATCATGGGACACAAAAAAAAAAATCATACCATGGGATAGAAAACACTTAAAGAATAAGACTGGTCCCCTCAACTCTACTCCTGATCTTCAGTTATTTAGATATTAAACAAACTGATGAAGCCACTTCTCACACTGCTACACTTCCTGACACTTTCATAGCTCAACACCATTTTACACTTGTTGCTGAAATTTAAAAATGCAGGATAAAATTTCAGTATTTGAAGATTAACTCTGAAATGTTAAACCCATTTTGTGAATGAGAAACCTTTTTCTGGGGAAGAATACACTTCAGTTCAAAGCACCAAGCACTACGAGAGAGAAATATTCTCATTTCTGTTTCTTTCACACAGTTACCGATCACTTCCACCAACAGCACCTTTCTGTAGTCATTTGTCTTTAAGTGCATCCCATTACATCCTTTGCCCTATTTTTTCATGAGGTGAATATTCACAGGTGCCTAGTATTTGCTTTCATATTTGTAGCATTAAGTTTCACCAATTAGCACGACATCCTGGAAATCATCCCGCGTTCATTACAAGCTGTATTCACTCCTTCGCCTTCCAAGCAAAGGATGGTTTGTAGCAACACGAAGCTGTCAGCTACAGAACTAGACACTGTGAGAAACTACTAATCAATTCATAACCAGACCAGAGGAAGAAAACACTTTAAATGTTATCCCTGTCTCCTTTGTACATTAAACATAACAATAAGACCACAGTAGAAGCTTGGGGAAAGACAGAACTGTTTTAAATGGGCTCTCCTTCTAATTATTCTGGATCACATCTTGGATACAAAGAGGAGTTCAAAAATTTCGGCATCCAAGTTATTTAATCCAGAAAGTGGAGAGGGAAAAGAAAAAAAAAAAAAAAAAAAAATTTAAACACTATCTCATTCAATCTCATTCAATTTTACCAGTACGAGAACATTTAAAAAATGAAAGTAATTTGAGCAGCAGACCTAACCATTAAAAACTATTGTATGACTAAAATGATAATCTGCGTAGCTTTTTACTACAATATACCATTATACTATATTATTATGTCTAGTTATGTACTGAAATACTCGTCTTCGTGGCTTATTTCATTATGAGTTCTGCTGAAGAACACATCAGCACAAAGAACTGGGAGAACCTGCAGTATCTCAATAGGCCACAAACAAAAACTCCTTACACAAACAGCACCCCCTCACACACACACACAGAACAGGAGTAAAGAACTGACTTTAATGCAATTAGTTGAAACTGCTATATATTTTTGCAACTTGATAAAAATGAGTGCCCTCCAAAAAATTCTTCAAAATACCTAATTAAAAAGAATTAAGACCTAAGCACATGACTAGAGGGAAAAAGGGAGGGGAGTCACAATCTTATTTCTGGCTTGGTTTCACAATCATTCTTTTTCGTGTTTTTTTTTTTAAATAAAAGAGCAAGTCCAAATAGCTGAAGCTGTAAAACCTAAGAAACCAAGCACAAAACAAAATGGTTAACTGCAGAACAACTTCCTTCTGCCAAGCACGTTTGCTAAGGCTGCAAACAAGAAGGGAAGTTCTGACCATGACACCCTCAGGACACAACTCTCGCTGTCCGTCCTGAAGGCTGATGTAAACTTTTCTCCACAACGTACAATCCAGCCAGCCATCCGCTAGCGTAAGCTGCTCTGTTTGCTAAATCTCTCCAAGAGCAGAGGGATCTGCTTCTTTCCCAGGCAGCCAGGCACAGGAATGTGGCTCCTCCCCACTTAATTATCCTGCAAGCACCTAAATAGGAGCTGCCCTCTCCCAAAACTCACGCAGCAGCAGGAGCAGCCACCTACCACAGCAGCCGCTTCTCCCCAATTCATCATCGGCAGCTTTCCTGCTGACACTCCTCGGAGCTGCCTGCTTGATAAATTGCTCTGTTATTCATCCCATGTTAATCTGCGGCTGACGCAAGAGCACCTTTCTGGAGGCACTTGGCAGTAGGAAAACTCTGGGCTACCAGGCAGCCTCAGTGTGCATTAAACCTCCCACTTGGAACCAACAAGTTCCTTGGTGAATAGTTATGCATAAAACACAGTTACTAAATCAATAGGCATGAGCTTTACGCACTCTGTTACCTATAGAGCTTAGGCACCAGTTTTTAGTTTCCTGGGAACTACACCTGAATAATCAGTTTTAAATATATGCATACACACACACACACACACACACACTCTCACATACAGAATTTAACCTTAGATAACCTGTATGAAGCTAATACAGAAAGGATTTTCCCTGCTTGTTCCTCAAAATATTTTTTTAAATGTGAGAGGTCTCTGAAACTTTTTTAAATTCTCTAACTTAATCAGCTTAACTCAAAAGCACTAACCAGCCATTTTCTAGTTCCTTCTAATCTAAAACATCAAATCCACCCCAAGTATTTTGTTACTTCTCCAGTTTTCTCAAGAGAGTTACACTTGGCTGGTCACAAAAAGAATACCTATTCACAGAGAATGAACACAAAAATATTGCAAAAATGGGCAAAATAGCTAACCATATTTCTTTCTAAAATTTGTTATAATAATAGTTATTATACACAAAAAGATAGGCTTGAACAAAAGAAATGGCAGAACAACATGAAAACCAGGAACAAATGGATACATTTAAGAACACTTCTGAGCTGCAGGGTCATCCAGAGACAGTCCTAGGTTTTCAGAAAGCAGCAGGAGCAGCAGCAGGAGCAGCAGCAAAGCCCCTGCGCTGCCTGACAGGCCCCTCCACTCCGGGCTGCACACAGCCTCAGTCCAGACAATACCCGAGTGAGGGGATAAAAGCACCAGCAGCCGGATCCGAGCCCCACGTAACACGCACTGCTCCCTCACAGTGCAGAAATCTCACCCTTTGGATAGGACAGCTGGGCCTAGTATGTCATTTTTAACCTTCAGCTTCTACAGAAAAGCTTCCAGAGCCCCCGCTTACTGTTTAGGCAAAGCTCCTTGGGGAGAATAAGAGGAGGATGAAGGGGGGCAGCTTACTGAAAACAATTCCATGCTAATTTCTGTGGCTTAGGAGCACTGCTCATGTTCATTCACAAACCCCAATTAACTGAAAGCAGTACATGCAAAAGAACAACAGGATTCAAAAGCAAACAGCATAGGGCCATGCAATTTTTATTCATCTTCCCCTTCTTACTCTTGACAAATAAATTGGAAGTGTTCTACCACAAACAGAAATATTTGGGGTTGTTCTGCATCTAAAAAAATAGAATTGGGAAATAGCTTTTTATGAAATGCTCATAGGTTATTAGATTGAGCTGCAATTTGGAGAATATTAACAGATTTCATACCACCCTGAAATCTGATAATTAAATAGAAGCATTATGCAACTGCAGTTAATTGTTTTAGTTGAGTCACCATTTAGAAACACACACCAAAAAAAGTATATTTTAACACCTATGATGAAAATCTTTTGCCTGCTGTACATCTTAGGCATATTCTGGCTCCTAGACATTAATGAAGAACCTGTACAGTGATAAGAATAAGCAACATTAAGTACTCATTACAGAGATTTCCAAAAGGCTTCTTTATTTTCAATTAGAGAACTAAAAATAACTTTCATTATTTCAATACCTGAAGGACTCTTTTAAAAATTTCAACCAAGTCTGTCTTGCAGTTAAGTCTGAAAATATGTGACTCCTTGAAATTTTGAATGGACTACAGGTACAATCCATTTACATCCATTAGAAGTTAAAACTCTAGTAAATGTTTGAACAAAGACACTTCCCTCTCCCAAGTCCTGCTATTGATCCTCCCCATTGAGCCAGGCAGCCATGGTGCCAGCACAGCTACGGAGAACTTGGTCACCCACCTGATCTGGCAGACAAGCAACCCAGCAACAGACCACAACAAACTCAGGAGGCACCACCACAGCACCCCGGCCAGCACGTTAGCCCAGCTTCTCAAGCTACAAATAAACACCCAAGAGAAGGGTATTTTAAAAAAAAAAAGACCATCTCACTCATCTCATACTGCCTGTGCTCCTAGGGCAGCAAATATGTGAATACATCACACCTCGGAGCCAGCTCAATATAATTTCCCCACCAATGAAGCCCGTTTCAAATGTTTGCCACGCTGTCCCCTCTGGCTTTCCAAACCAAGCTTTACAGAAGCGTTATCACCCACGCAGTTAGATGCCACTAACTACCCTGCTACTAGTACTCACACGTCCCTCATTCATTCTTCCAACCCCTTCCCTGTTCATGCCCTTTAAGAAGGGGGATCCTCAGGACACTTGAGGCTCATGCACTTCCTGTAACATTACAATGTAGTTACGATGTATCAGTATTTTCCCAAGGTATGTCCTTCTGCGGGAACCCAGAAAAACCTACCCTAACCTACTACCATATAGAATAAAATATGTGTATTCGGGTGCAGCAGCAAATCAGTCAAAATATTTTTCAATATGCACCAATAACTGATTTCCAACGTACTATTCAGCCATCAGGAACCACTGAAAAGAACCAGACGAAACCCCTTAATCAGCACCTACTGCCACCTTCCTTGACCAGAATGATTTCTCCCTGGCAAGTGGAAGTAAAACATGTTATCCCAACATACATATATATACACACATATAAAATATTATATATATATATATATCTCATTGTATAAGATATAAAAATGTGTGGTTTTATATATCATATATAAAATAGATCCTGAAACAAGAGCTCTTTACTTAGTGCTTTGTAGCCTGCACAATAGAACAACAAAACCCTGTTAGCTTGTTGCCAATACTGTTCTGATTATCAACAGCTGCTAAAGCTCTGCAGGGTAACAGCAAATCCCTGGAGCTCCCGGTTCTAGATCCAAGAGAAGTTTTACTAGCACAATTACCTAAAGAGAACTTGAAAATACTTCAACTTAAACAGTGAGGGCTGGACAAGCCTCTGATGGAAACAAGGAAAATGCTCTGCTAAGGAAGTTGGGTTTTGTTTTTATTTCAAGTTGTCACGTTGTTTTGCTCATTCAAGTATATGGCGACTCAGAATGTAAGCTTCACTGTTTAAAAAAAAAAAAAAAGCTGACACTTCCATTAAATATTTCCAATAAAAACAAGCAAAAAAAATCCCAAACCTCGAATTTACTTAACTGCTCTAGATCGGGTAACACTGGCGATTTCCTCAAATCTAGGATAGAAATAGCACGTTACTTCTCGCAGGCATCCATCTCTTCGCCACATCACAGCAAAGGGATCTAACACGGATTATAAAAATTACACCTATCATCTGTTTCAAGCTTAAAAGAAGAGCTTCCATGTGCTTAGCAGACCTAAATCCCCTGCTACAAAACTGCAGACTTATCTTACGCTGTACTTGCACCGACCCAACCAACTGCATTAGACATCTCATTATTAAAAGCACAGGCAGTTTCACTGCTTCTACTAGTTTTCTTAGTTTTCTTAGTAATTAAAATTCCGATAGAATGTCAAAACCCAAAGGAAAATGCTCATACTATGCATTTAGATTCAAATCAAAGCAGGAAAAATCCCACTGCCGGAATGAGGAGTTGTGAATTACGTCTCGGTCAAGGCAGGGGTCGGGAGGGCACTTCATAACTTCACAGCCTTCCTGGCAGGACCCGGACCCCTCCGTGCCCCCGCTCTGGCACGTAAGTCGTGGCACAAAAGCCCCCAGTTTCCACGGGAGACTCGTGCAGCCCTTCAGGCAGCCCCAGCTGCCGGGATGGTCTCAAAAGGAGGGAAACGTAGGTGCCTCCCGCCAGCCACTGAGCAAGCACGAGATCAGCATGTAACAGCACGTCTAATTAACAGCATTTCTGTCTCATAAAGCCTTCTCCAATAATGAGAGTACCTTAGGATTACAGAAAGCAACTCAAGACAACTCAGGATGTTCTTTTTTTAATGGAATTCTATGTCATTTAAAGCATGTAAAGTATCCATTCCTGTTTCTTTTAGGAAAAAGGAAGCCAGCTAAAGAACTGATACAGACAGGCTAGTGAAAAAAAAGAAGTTAGAGAACTACAGAAGGAAACATTTCATATCCAGCCTCTTCAACTTTTTTTTTCCCCAACTTGATCCTTTCCTTAGCAGGACATGCAAATCTTCATTTTCAGAATGAAGGTATTTTAAGGACTCTCTCAAAATCTCCTAAGTGTTTCTTGAAATCTTTTTTTTTTCCCATTTCACTATAATATTAACCATCATTTTTCCCTTTATGAGCAATGAAAACACCATCTACAACTCCTTAATTCAATCTGTGCGTGCTCGTTTCTAACTATGGCAAGAGACTTTGAACAGTCATCACTAGGAAAACATTTGTGTACAATTTCAGGTGAACAAAATGTAACTAGCAATTCCAAGGACTTAAACTATACACACACACACACACACACACGCAAAAATCAGGTTTCTCCTGTTTTAAAAACAAATGAGTCAGCAGCTCTTCGAACTAAAATAGTAAGCTTAGCTTTTTTTTTTTTCCTTCTTCCTCTTTCTTTTTTTATTAAAAACAACTCTGAACACAGAGATTTTAACAATCTATTACTAGTAACCAACAATGAACAAACTGCTCCTAAAGCATGAGCTTCAAATAACTGCTTTATTAACTTCACATTCATTTTTGGCAAAGCAACACCCATCTTTCCCATCTATCCAGCAGGCTCTAAGTGCAATCCTGTCAGTGCTGCAACACAAACTGCCCCAACAATAACTCTAAAAAACATGAACTGTTGCTCACAGAAAATAAAAAAAGTTTTGAATATTTTTCCCTAAGCTAAACAATGAACACGTGTTTTTCCTGAGATGTGCACTGCAGCTTTTGTTTTTGGTGTGGTAAGAGGCCATGACATAAAAAATAATAATAATAAAAAACCTACACAATTAGAACAACTTTACAAAGTTTGAGAATAGAAGCACACGAGGCTTCCTAACACCGTTTTAACACCATAATTGTGAATCAGGAAACACCTTGGAATATTATTCTAAGACTTAAAGATGAACAAAGCACAAAATTCAAAGGAGCGCTATCCCAACAGTACAAACAAATGCTTTTGCTGCCTGCTTTTATTGTGCAAGTTTAACATCACTATTCAAATTATTCCAAGACTCTCTAGGCAAAAGTAGATCAGGAGGCTTTTACTTTAACAGAGTTCATCTCCTCTTAACTTTGCTCCAAGGGGTCCTCGGAGAAGCACTGGTTTGTAAGGAAACAATGTTTTATACTGGATCAGGCAGCCGAGGGGCTGGGGAAGGACATGTTAGTGCGCCCAACAGCCCCGCATCCAATGTGCGGGTCAGCAAAACCCCAGCTAAACACTGGCTAAATTTACATAATCACAAACGATAAGGTCACATACAAAAGCAGCTAGATTACTTGTTCTTTACAACACTGGAACATAGTTCCTCAGTCCTTACTTATGCAGACAGATCAGCTGAAGTCCATGAGACCAAGAGCAAAGCTGCAGTTCAAGGCCCTGGGCTCTGTAATCCCTCACTGGAGACTTTAACAGTTACCTCCTTACAACTGCTGTGCAGAAGGAGGAAGCCCATTTGACATTACTTGGGTTTATCTTAAAAATTAGATTCATGGCTTAAATTACATGTAGGGGTATGCATGTATAACACATACAAGAACTTGCACATTGCTTTCAACACCAGCTTAGCTGATACAAAGGCTAAAGTTTGAAGTAGTTTACAGAAAAAAATGAATTCCTGACAAAGCTTACATAAATACCTCCTAAAAAAAGGACTGGACCACAGATTCTCTGCACATTCCAGCCAAACATAACATTTTGGCTAGCTATAGGTTAAAAAGAATAAAAGACTTCTAGAATAAACGCAAAATTTTAACAACATGATAACAAATGCTTTTGATGCATGTTCGTAACGTATTACATAGCGAGCAATCTCAGGCCACTGTATCACTGATCATGTTGCTTAATTTCTCTTTTCTTGATAGTCCACATGTTTTTAAATATTTCGTGTTTGGGGAGGAGATGCTGTTTGCTATTTTTGTAGGAGAAAACACTATTACAGATCTCTGAATAATCTGAGAATATCCATTCTTGACTTGCCAAGAGAATAAAACTAGAAAAAATAATATGTTAATTCAAAAGCTTGGAATATACGATTTCAAGAAAAAAAAAGCTTGGAATATAGGATTTCAAGAAAGACAGAATAAAAGGTACAATATATTCATTTTTCGTAATGTGAAAAACAGCAAAACAGCAAAATACAGAAGTTAATTTAAAAAAACTATGCTAGAATCATGAAATCCAGTATCTGAGAAGCTGAAGCACAAAAAAAATTTCAGGTCACATTTGATGGTCCAAACAATGACAGGAAACACAGACTATTCCACACTCAGGAAGAGCCCTCTCTTCCCACAGGTTTGCACTAGTCTGATAAAAACAATCCAACTTCCTAGTCATTATGATGTGCACTTTAAACATCCTTGTTAATCCACAAAAGCCCTATTTACACACAACAAGTTAAAAGCACACGTATGCAAAGGTATCTATAATCTAAACAAAACTGTAACTTTCATATTTTTTCCCTCAAGTGGTTCTTAACAACAAAAAAAACCCTCCATGTTTCGCTCATATTCATGTTGGTTTTCAAACACCACAGAACAGAGAGTTGCTACTAAATTAAGCACGATGATTTCCAAAGATCAAACATCAGAGCCTAAACGGATCACATGTATTGTTCAACTCATTTGACAAATCTAGTCCTTATTTTGTGTATACTGAGGTAGGAAAAAAGTAGCATTGCAGTAGTGAGAGCAATCACAAGTTTTGTTTGCTTGAAAAATCACAGTTGTGACTATTTCTTCAGTTAGACCATTAAAAAATAAAACGCAAAGACTGAGAGTTGTCTAGGAATATCATTCTTCCCAAGCATGGTCAATCTTCAAGAAAACTGTTTTGTCCTAACTAAAAGAAACCCCATTTAAAACACAATATTACATACCAGAAGTGAATTAAGTTGGGGGTGGGGGGAGAGAGAGACATGGTAACTTTTTATCTACTTTAATACTTGCACATCCTGCTGTTACTTATATTTTTCATCTCAAAAGCACTGTAAAACAACTGTTGAAAAGATTAAATGTAGTTCTCTCATCTAAAAGTTCTAAATGTTGACGCTATTTCTAGCAATCCCTAAAACACAACCAAAGAACTTCAGCATAGAATACAAAGATATTTAAGGTCCCTTTAATAACGAGGACCGATATTTTAAAGAACATCCTCTCACACCACTGTGATTTTGTGCCAACGTTTGTTCCAGCTTTCACCTCTAGCTACAGCTATTCACCTATGCAATGCCGCGGCTATATATAAAATATACGCAAGTTCCTGCAAGCGGAGATACGGGAGCCAACCCACAAGTATTTGGGAGTCGTCCCTCGCTCCTGTGGGATTTGTGCTTTTCGCCACTCGAGCCACGCACGAGCAGGGATCTGCGCTGGAAAAGAAATAACTGGCGCCCCTTAGTGTCCAAGCGGGGAAGCCTCGAAGCAATTCACTACATTTGCATGAAACGTTTTTTCAACATTCCAAAAAGTTTTCTGCCTCCACAACACTTCCACCCAATCGCCAACGTAAACAGGAAAAGCAGAAAAGCTCAAAGGGATGGCGGAATTCTTGCTGAGGCTACTAAAAAATTGACTCTCCCCCCTACACAGTCCCGAGGCAAGGGCAAAGAAAAGCTTGAGCCCAACCTGCTCCGCCAAGAACTTTTTCAGCAGGTCTCCACCTCCCTCATTTTGGACCCTGCCACCTCACAAAAGATTCCCAGAGCTTCCAGGATTTGAACAATCCCAAGAGCAGCAAAGCTCCCGGCCAGAGGCCGGCCCCCTGGCTCCCCCCCTTACAGGGGGCTTCTCTTTTGTTCCCTCAGAAAACAAATGTGGGGCCTTCCCTGCTAAACAAACAAACTTCAAGAGATTCAGGAATTTAACCCAAAGCGCAAGGAAAACTCATTTGTGCTAAAAAAGTCGTTTCAGTCAAGTTTCTTCTTGATGTTTTTTATAAACCTTGTTAATTACTCTGAGGACGCTGTTTTCTGTGGTGAGAGTTTATGTTTTAAGTAGTGAAGCAAACATGGATGGAAAAAAGTAAAACCAAAAATTGCCTGTAAATTTACCAAAACTCTTGAAAATAAAAGAATCACCCAAAATACAGTCTCTTACAGTCTGCTGTAAGAATATTCTCCACTTTTTTTTAAGCTGCTCTATCACTTACTTCAGAAAGCCAAGTTTTCTAGATACACTATTTTTTTGTTGTACTCCAGTCACTATCTCATTTTTACAGTCTCGGGAGAGGGCGTGGAGTTGTCCTACCAAATATAACCAGCTCCACCAAATATAACCAGCTCTTTCATCTTCCGAGGTCAACAACTTCCCAGAGTTATTTTAACTGAGAGGAATATGGCTACAAACAAAAATCCCAGCTCAAACCCCCAAAATTCGGCATTTCACGCTGAAACTCTCGAGAAGTTGAAGCTGTACAAACAACTTCTGTTTTCACAAGTCTCATAGAGCTGCCAAATACAGTGAAACTGGTCGAGCTCCAGAAAGCCTAAGTTTAGGTGGTAGGGATTATTTTTTCCTGTAAAGACAGGCAAATCTGTGAGGACAACCCGGGCTGGCCCAGCACACGGGGAAGGAATGGGCTGCCCCGCTTGCAACACCACACTGCTATTGTAGCGCAAGGCGCATGGGACGTGTGAAGTTCCCAGCTTTTAGCGTATTCCCAAACGCGGCCATATGCTCGGGAAGTCGCACCCTCACGGGCAACTATTAAAAAAAAAAGGAAAAGAAAAGAAAAAAAAAAAAAGGAAGAAAAAAAGCGGGGTCGCCAACCCACAGGAGCGGCAGGAATTGGGTGCGGGGCCGGCGGCCGCAGTGGATCTTCGGCAGCGGCAGAGGAGGCAATTTCGGGTCGTGTGGGTTTTTGGGTTTGCTCTGTTTTTTTCCCCTCTTTTTCTCTCCCTGAACTCAGCTGCTTTCCAAGGATTCGCTCCCCTCGCAACGCAGGAAAAATCGCACCGAGTTTCGGCCGGTTCGGGGTGGGGAGCGGCGGGCAGCGGAGCGCGGCCCCGCTCGCTCCTAGTCCTTCCAGGAGCTCCCGAGGAGCCCAAGCAAGGAGCGGGAGGGGGGAAGGAAGGAGCAACCCCCCGGGCCGGCCCGTTCCCCGCTCCCTGCGAGGCCCCGCGCGCACTTCCCGCGGGCACCGCGCTCCCCTCCTCCCCGCCCGCCCGCCCGCCTGGAGCGCATTCCTCAGCTCCCGCCCGCCCCTCCATGTGCCTCGCGCTCTTCGCCCGCTTTGGGGGAGACAGCGCGGAAAGAAAAACAACAAAAACAAACACGCGCGAAATAGACAGAATATTAAAAAAAAATAAAAAATTAATAAAAAATAAAGCGGAGAGTGGCCGGGACGTGCGCGCTCCGCGCTCCCTGCCCTCCCGCCCGCACTTCCCCTTTGTCTGCGGGGCTCCGGGAGGCCGCGGAGCCGCCGGGGGAACAGGCCCTGGCGGGGCAGGAGGCCCGAGGCCGGGGGGAGAGGCGCGGCCGCGGGGGGGGGTCGGGAGGCGCCGTTACCTTCGTCCAGCAGCCTCTCGAGGTGGTTGAAGATCCCGCAGAAGTTGGGGAGGCTGCTCATGAGCTTCTTGTCGTTCATGAGCTGCATCAGGTAATCGGGGCTCGGCTTGGGCTTCTCCTTGGCTTCCATTTCCCCAACCATATTCCAAGGCGGCGCGGAGACGGCGGGCGGCCGCACGAGCCGAGCCGAGCCGAGCCGGGCCGAGCCGGGCCGAG
>JAUBOD010000491.1:1951919-1967658 GCA_032353885.1 Nothura maculosa | reverse complement strand
CGCTCCGGCCCTCACAACGCGGCGGCCGTTCCGCGCGCTCACAGTGTGGCGGGGTGGGGGGGGGGTGCGGGGGCACCGCGCATGCGCGGCGGGCGGTGGGCGGTGCGCGCGGCGGCGCGGCGCGAGGAGCCGCTCCGGAGCCTTAAAGCGGCCGCGGCGCCGGAGGAGGCGGCGCGCGGGGCGAGGTACGGGCGGCTGCGCCGGTGGGACGGGGCCCCGCAGCGGTGCGGGGTCCGCGGAGGGGTGCGGGGGAGAGGGGAGGCCGGGCGGCAGCAGCTCCCATCGGTGCCCGCTCTCCTGGGTGCCATGGGAAGCGCTGGGTGCCGTTGGAGCGCCGCGGCAGGGGCGGGGGATAAGGGTGGTGTTCCCTACCTGTGGATAGGATCTCGCCTAGTTCGTTTGGCTGCAACCATGAGGTAACGTCTGTGCGCCCCGCCGTGCCGCCGCAGGAGGCGGATACGCGGCAGCTGCCCGTTTGGGGAGCGTTTAAATCCCGGCGCTGTTTGGAGCCTATGCAGCCGTGATGCCCAACGTACCGCAGGGCGTTCCAAGGAACGGGGAAAATCCGAGTCCATCGTGATGTTTGGGAACCCCTAAAGCAGCCCAAGCCCATTGTCTGGCCGACACGTGTGTGCTTAATTGGGAATTTCCAAGCACTGTTATCCCACCCTTCCTAGATACACCCTGACAAAAACTGATACAAGTTAGTGCTCATATTATTAGTATTCTACCTGGATTGCTCGGTGCTTCTGCACGCTGGGTTTTTCTCATGTAAACATTTAAAACTCTGTTTGAGCAAGAGATTTTTGTTTGTTTGCACTAAGTAAACTTTATTTGCTTGTGTGACATAAGGGATATTTATTGGTTCCACCTTTGAAGAAACACACATCTCCATCTCGGCCCAAGCCCGGAGCTGCGAGCAGGGCTGTGGCCCTCCCGGCTCCGTGACAGGGATGCAGGTACTGTCCCCTCCAACCTGGCTTGAAAAATGTGCTGGTTAAATCTGTACAGACCTACCCAAAACCCTCATCCTTGTACGTTTGTCACAGGTCAGAGCCATTTTCTCATAGCCGTTCACTTGTGTATTTAACCCAGTGAGTAAAAGCTCTTTATAACCCTAAGAAAACAGGTTATTAAATCCTTCAGTTTGATTAAAGATATTGGGCCTGCAGTAACATCATCTTTCATCTTAAAATGAGATGAACTTAAATAATATTGGGATAGTTGTGTTGGGCTGACAGTTCTCATGGTAAAAATAGCAGGTGGAGGCTTTTTCCAGCAGGTTTGGTGCAGCTGCTTCCATTCCATTTCATTATTGCTTCCTGCCCCTTCCGTGCATCCAGGGGTTTGGCTAGGAGTAGACAAAACAAGCACATAATTTAAGGTAAGAAATGGCAGCTCAAGTTATTTTACAGTAACTGCCAGTTGTCCTGCATAGCAATAGGCACAAAGCAGCTGAGCTATTTTATATTTGTCTAGTGGGCAGGAAGATTGTGCACACTAGCAATTACTGAGAAATAGCTACTGCGCTGCAAAACTCGAGCTCAGGTTTATATTAATCTGACTTGTTTTCTCAGTCTAAACACTGCAAAGGTTGAGTCAAATTTATGTGCAGAAGCTGCCAGTATAATTAGGCTTAAATGGCCTAGGAAAAATTCTCAGACTCCATTTTTCCACAAATATCTTAAGACTGTGTATTTGATTCATTGGAAAAATACATTCAGAGCAGCTAAATACTGTGGCAGTAAGTGTACTATATAGTTCACCATTAGTTTTAAGATGTTGCTTGGATATGCTTATCTCCTTTATCATGTATACAATAAAAACAAAGTTACCTGAAAGACTCTGAGCATTCCTTCTCATGTTCCTGCCTGCTTCTTCATTCCTGTGCTTCCATGTCCCAGAACGGGGACTTTAAGAGTGCCTGGAGGATGGAAGTAGAAGTGGTTCTGCCTAAAGGGTTGTGAGAAGGTAGAACTTAGAGCTCCCATGAAGATCCACCTGCAGAGGAGCGAGAAATACCATTGCACTGCACTGGATTTGGTTGTTTCCCCGTGAAACTTTTGTGTGTGTGATCAGGTCCTAAATAGGGTTCTGTGGATGTCAGCCCAAAAGCCTAAATTCTGTGCGGACACAAGCAGATATCCAGATGTTTAACTCCTATGCTTTCATCTAGGTAGCCCTTCTTGTACCAGGTAAGATGCAGTATTCCCCAGTAGTTCCTCTTTTAAGGTGTGGAGGTTTTATTGCGTTAATCTAATCTTGAAATAAAACAAAACTATGATAATGCCAGCAACAGTCTCTGTGAATTACAGTAAAGGCTTTGCACTGATCATAAAAAACAAACTCAATTACTGCTATAACATTCATATCTGATAGCAGCTTGAGAGATAAGAGAGCTGAAGGTTGACGACTACTGGGAAATAGGCTCTTTCAGTTGGTTCTGGCTGTTGTTTCCACTGTTTCTGATGGTTGGGTCCTCAAGCTTACTCTGTTACCCCTTCTAAATGCCAACAGGGACCAAGTCACAGGCAACAACACCTGGCAATCCTCAGCTTTCTACAAATACTGTCTATAACAAGAAGGTAGCACATTTTCTTTAGGAAAAAAAGACTGATTCTTTAATTATGCATTAGGGAAATTAATTTCTACTTAAGGAAAAGACCACTCTGTCCATTTCTCTTTCCGTAGCAGACCAGCCCTGGTAGACAAGGCACTGCAGCTGGGTTACAGCAGTCAGATGTGGCCACTGCCAGATGGACGTCCAGCCTTCATGATCACTGAAGGTGATTAGCACATGAACAGAGCAAGATGTAGAGCCAGACTAAAAAACTTAAGAGCATCAACTGTGTCAAGATTGTGATGCGTTTGAGTGCCTCTTAAAACTGTCCTTTAAAAACCTCTTTGCTTTGCCTGTGTTATTAAGCTGTCAGGTAACTTCTCAATAGCGCATTGTTCGAATAAGCAAAGGGCCTTGTATTCATAGTCAAAAAAGGGTAAGAGTTTAAAAAAAAATGAAACAACACTCGAAAGCCAGCGCTGTAGTTCTGGAGTTCACTCAATATTAATATTTAAGCTTACCTGTCTACTCTGCATGCCTGATGTATCCTGCTTATGTAAATAGGCAGTTGTTCTGCTTTACCTGACTTTTTTCAACAGAGTAGAAAAGACGTCCAAGTTTTGTCTAAATCCGAAGATATACCATGTCTGTAACAGGTTTCATTGCTGCAGGTAATCCTGGAATAGGTAATGCCTAAGTTTTGCCCACCAGCAGAGCAGTCGCTGAAGACCTGGGCTTCAAGCGTCCCTTCGTCTGTAGGGATTGAGACCTATATCTTCTGTACCTAAGGCACTCTAACCTGTAAAACAACTGGGAAAAGAAGGGTAATACCTCTCCAAAATCTCTCCTGTTGGAACTAAGCAGATTTAGGTTGGAATAAAGGTGCCAGAAGAAGACAGATCTTTATGATTGGCCTACTTGTGCAAGAGGAGAAGAACATGTATTCTACTCTCTCCTCCTAGAATGGTGTAGTTATGAACTAAGTAGGTTGAAGAGAAAAGAAAATGCTAGATCAAAGAAACTTCTACACCCTTTGCCTAAATTTTGTACCTGGTAATTTTCTCAGGAAGGTACCTTGGGTTACTATAGTTCATGCAGGTAGGATTGAAATTGTTTCATAAACATTAAACATTTTGCTCAACTCAGTAGTGAGGGAAGGCCTGGGTACCCTTTGTTAAGCTTTGCCTTACCCAAGTGCCAGATGGTTGTAGTTATACATGGTTAGACATGCAAATAAAATACATAGTATGTCTTAAATCAGTGTTCAAGGTTGCTCTAGAGTAATTACCTAGTAATCTTTCTTCAGGTACACTATTTCCATAAATATGTAGCCTCTGAAAATGCTGTTCCTCTATACAGGAAACTCTAAGGTTTCCTGCATGAAATACAGTATTGTAGTGGGGAAAAGAAAGTCTCTAGGGAGGCTGGTAGTTCTGCTAGGTTCCTGAGGGATATCTGTGCACTAAAACCAAAGTTTAGGTTGATTTAATTTCATGCTGTACGGTAGGAGACAAAAATTAAGCTTCATATATGCCTGTTTGCCTTTCTCGGTAGCTTAAGGAAAGAAAACAGAAAGCGAGAAAGAAAAGCAATTTCAGAAAGGATATAAAAGGAAAAATTAGCAGCAATTATGCAGAGAAAACTAAATTAAGATATTATATTGTAAACACAAAATTTGTCTACTTTATCATCTCTTTCATAACAGCAATTAAATTTAGGAGTCAGGGGAAAACAACAAAGTTATTCACAAAACAAATTGAACTGTTTAAATCACATGTATTTTGAAAGTTCATCTTATCCCTAATCCCATAGAGACCTTCACATGTTGTAATTTATACGTTCATAATATAGCACTGCTTTATTTTTGTGTAGTATAATGCTGGATAATAAGTAGTCAATATTCGTTCTAGTTCACCAAGCCAAGCCAGACCCTCTCTTGGAATGTGAGCCATACTTACCTTCCCATCATTTCCAATCCCAAGTGCAGTCCTTTGGCTTCAGGGCGTTCTCCTTCCCATCAGGACAGTTACAAAATCAGTGCCCAAGTACTCGAGAGCTGCTGACTGACTTCTCATGGAATACATGAGAAAGGGTTTCAGCTTTAACTTTGTAGATAGATTTCAATTAACCATTCACCTGAATTTCTACTAAAAGGAAATAAAAGCTAAATTCTAAGTGATGCATTTATATGTTTTCAACGTGTCTGAAACACAAGCGTGTATTCATGCAGTGAGGGATTGCTGGTGCTGTGTTGCTTAAAGCAGCAGTCCTTACTCAAGGAGCTAACCCTGAACTGGACAGAAAGCTTCTACGTGAATTATAAGAAAACTTTGAATTTTGAAGCATTTTAGTGATAAGCTGATGTAACTTTTATTAGCTAGGTCTTCAAGATCGTTTGTCCATCTGAAAGATGCAGAATGTTTTTTTCAAGTGTTATATTTGTCTAGAAATATTTTTCCACTCAGAAAATCCCTTATAAATTGCAAATCTCTATATATTTAATGGTGGGTACATAGGAGACAGGAAGTATCAGGACTTACAAAGCTGTGAGGAAAGAAAGGGACCAAGCAGTGCAAGTCTTGAAAGCTTTTGGAGATGGGACAGACTAGCTCAATAGTGTTTCTGCAAAGCAAAGGACTGAGTCAGTGCTACCCTGGTCATTGATTTCCCACACAAAGACCATTATACTTGATGCCAGAGCATGTCCAGAAGCCTAAAAACAAACAGTAGAAACTCTTGTTTTTGTTTCTTGCTTTAGGAAGCCTAAATTTTATTTTATTTACAGATAACCGATTCCCTCATTTTTTTTTCCACCTGCTACAAACTTTAATTTGGGTGAAATTTCATTTCCTTGTTCTTTGCTACAATGCACTAGTCACATATGTTTGTAGTTATGATAGGCTCTAGAGCTCTTTTCACCATTTTCTGCTCCTTACAGTCTATGAACCCCTTTGTACTAAGGTGCTTGGATTAAAGCCACTGTATAAGTGCAAAGAATTATTACTTAAGCAGTGTGACAGATCCAGGATCTCCTTGTGGAAACAGTAAGTATTTCAAAGCTTGTACAGGGCTGCTGTACAGTCATTTTATAAACCTGTGTGTCTAGGTCCAACTTCACCTGTCACTGGACCTCAAAGGACAAATCACAACAATCAGTAGAAAACAAATCTTGGACTCAGTGCCAAAACACCAATGTGTCTTGGGTTGCTGTTTAATCCAACTGTTTAACTGTTTAAGCAACACTGATTTGATTATTATTTATAGCAGAATTCACTGGTTAATTGCAGTAATTCTCTTGGTTAGGATTATAAAAAGCCAATAAAGTTTGGGATTCTCTTGCCATATGGGATCCTACTTGGTGACCACCTGAATCTCCAGAAGGTCCTTTTCATGTCAAAGCTCCTGTATCACATTTGTCACCTTTGTGCCTATGTCTGTCATACTTCAGGATATCTGAAATGGCACTGCAAGTTGTACAGACACCAAAATTCACTCAGCAAAAGCCCATGCTGCACGTGCGCTACTCAGCGTGAACAAGAACCTGCATTCAGGATGTTGACAAGAGTCAGGTTATTCTTCTGAATGCAATGCAGTTGTTCCCTAGTTTTGGCTTTCAACAACGTTACTGTTTTACATTTAGAAATTCTATGTGTTGGATAGACCACAGCAAGAGAGAAAAGAGGACTAGATTGTAAAGTTCCTTAGTGGTTTAAGGATAAAACAGATGGTATGCAATATTGACTAATGGCCCAGATTCATACATAGTATTGTCTGGCATAGAAGCCACTGCAGCTGAATTTGAAGTTCTGGAAATGATCCTTTACCATGCTGACCCTCTCTCAGTTCACCTCACTTTGTTGTTCTTTTTTAGTTTGAAATATTTATATGTGAGCTGTTTGTCACTGAAGTACAAGGAGAAATACACTTCCTGGGCACCCAGGTGACTTTTGTACAGGTCACAAGTCTAGATTGTTCTGTTCACTTACACAGTGAGGATTTTCCGTGGACACATTTTGCACCTCGTAACTTACAGTTGAGTTTCAGGGCTACTTCATCTGTTATCCAAATCATTGATTTTTTTACATCATTCCTAAATAAAAGATGGCTACCAAAATATTAACGCTCTCTCTTTTGTCATTGTTTCTGTTAATGATTTTGTGTCTGAACGTGTCATGGGCAGTTTTCTTTACCTTTCAGGTACTTGCATCATCTGTAAAACCAGGAAAAAAAGGATTATTGCAATTCTAATATTGATTACAGCATTTTGTTTCGTAAAAATAAGTAAGTTTTGTTTTCTAGCGCCCCTCCCACCCCCCATCCTGATGCAATCAAGGAGCTGTTTTCCTCACACCTTAAGGGGCTGAGAGCTGCAAGAGCTGTTTTCCTAGGTAGGATCCTCCACTATCTAATTTGCCTAACAGTGCTGCCTTATTATGTATTAACATGTTAATATTTAGCCCTGTATGGCAGTATGCCCAAAAGAACAACAGGTCATAGCAGTGTCTGTAACACTACTTGGGGCAAGGCAGGAAAAAAAAAAGGACAGGGAAAAGTTCTCTTCAATTTTTGCAATTCTGCTTTGTTTAGAAACAGTCATCATGAAACCATATTAACAAGTCCAAATTAGGCTGCCTTTCCTCTGCCCACCCCAGAAGGGCCTGGAAAGCCCCTGTCGTTTGGGAAGCTGCAAACCACTTCTCTTTTGAGCACAGGAGGGGAGCTCCGACGGCCTTCAGGCCTTTCCTCATCTCCAGAATTTTTCTGCCTGCTTTCAAGAAGCCCAATAAGCCAGTTGTAATGTTGGCATCCCTTCCAAGTCAGTTTAAACCTATAAACTTACACTGTAGTTTTCCTTCCATGTCAGCTACAGCTCTCTCTGGTTGTCATTAGTAGAGACATAATGGATCTCTTGTCCCACTGCAGAATTTGTGCCCACCGGTCTGCAGGTTAGTGGTGAAATCAATTATCCCCTTGGCTGCAGATGCAGCTTGGTGCTTGATGAGAAGTTTGTCAGAAGAGGGGGAGTTCTTGACAGCAGATTGAAGCAGGTAAAGTGATTAGTAAAGGAGTGAAGGTAACGTGGCTGGAACCCGAGGTGTCACACTGGTACTGTCACCCTTTTGGTCCAGCCATGGGGTCTTGGGGAGGGCTCTGTTAACTATGTAACCACAGAGAACAGCTTAGTTTAATGAGGAGACCAAATCACAGCTATTTGAGAGAAAAAAAATATAGTTGAACTCTTCTGTTATCACAAGCACAAAACGGTAGATTAGTCATTTAGTAAGATAAGATAACACTCCAAATAGATTATGTGACTTAAATGACCGTTTTACATATAGTGCTTACTTAATTCTCATTTTATCTTCATACTGTAGATGAGGAGATTGCCTGATGAAAGACAGCTACTTATATTATTTCCTTCTGACTTTACCCTCACAACAACCAAAAAAACTCTCCTGTCGTTTGGCTATTTCTGATCAAGAACTATGGCATATATTAGATTATTATTTATGTCTTGGTAAGGATCCTTGTATCACTTCACTGAGAAGGACATCTAAGCACAACAGTCACAGGTCCCAATTCACTCTATCTCTGATGCGATGGAATCCTTGAAAATTAACTTGGTTTCGGTTCATGAAATAAAAAAAAATTGAATGTATTACATATGCCCTCAGGTTTTAACATAAATGCAAAATTCTTTTGAAAAAATGAATTTATGGTATAGTTATGAAATTATATTAAAATATATTACATTCTGTAAGTCTTAATTTTGGACTTTGAGAGTGTTGCTTACATCAGAAATAATAGGCATATATATAAACATACATACAATTAGTTGAGTCCAAATTGTACAGTGTTGCAGTTGTATAGAAGTTTATCAGAACAAGCTTTAAGTTAGATTGTGATTTCACTAGTATTTCCTCACATTCATTAGCAAATCACCTAGAATTGCTTTCCATACAAGCTACAAGCTGCTGCTCTTTTCTGCAAAGTTTAAAGTTCAGATATCCATGTGTGGACAACAGGAAGAAGGTACATGAGCTTTTACGGAAACTAGCTTCTCAAAAAAAATCACTTCTCTCCTAGAAAAAATATCCTATAAGGAGGGAGGAAAAGGGAAAAAAAAATGCAGGCAGAGGAAGAACCTCTGCGTATCCTTTGCAGCTCTGCCTTTGCAAAGCCTGTCTGTTGGGTCATGCGCAAAAAACAGCCAAGTAGCGAGACTGAGATTGTATTGACAAGAACAAGATGAATGACCCCCTGGAGACTGTGGGGTTTGTAGGCTGGTTTCCACCACCTTTTCATCCCTTTGTGCCCCGTTTCAGTTCATATGCAGATTAACTCAAACCAAGTCCTCACTAAATACTCTTTTTCACTTGAGTTTTTGGAAGGTAGATGGGAGAAGATCTAAATATTTATGAGGCTTTTTTTCCCCCCTCTAGTTTATGATGCACTCTTGTTGAATGTTGAGGAATTACGTTAATGAATGCATGCCTGCACACACAGACACAGAAACCAGGCAAACGGGAAGGAAAGCGAGAAAAAAAAAAGGACAAAAAAAAAAAAAAAACCCCACACACAGACACACACAAAGTGTTGTCAGCTCTAATGTCGGCACTTACTGAACAGTTCCCATGAAAGAAAAAAATAAATAAAAAAGCAAAAAGATTTCAAATCTGTTGCCAAGAGAAAAATCAAGTACAGCACCCTAGTACATAGAACAAAGTTTCCTCTTCACTTTCCTGAGCTGCAAATATATTTTCTTCATTTCAGATGACAATAAATTTGAAATAAAGCATGTTAACTGAAAAATGAAAGCCTGTCTAAAATATGTGTTAACTTGGATTTGTGCTTTTAGTAGTGAAGTAAAGATGAATCTGCAGTGTGGTTCATGATTTCCTTTAACATAAACAGTAAGAAATATAATCAGATTTCTTGCGGGGGGGGAGGGACGGGGGAACACGATAAAAGGTGCAGGTAGGTACTGTTAGAGTGACAAGTCATATGATTAACTGAAACTCTTCCCAATAATTTTCACTAAATTTATTCGGAACAGTTAAGCACGCAAAAAACCTAAGTCTCAGTATTTTTGTTTGTTTGTTTTCTTCTGGAAAACAATGTATTTATCATTATTATTAACTCCACAAGTATATACCAAGATTAAAGCTAGATGCACTAGAATATAAATTTCTTCTAAATATGAGTAATTCAAAACTGCAAATTAAAGAATATGCTTTTTATAGATGGAAGAGTATTTTCCATTACAATCTTAGAGCTGAAATATGGACATATTAATTCTTTTAATATTGTGCTGTCAAAAAGAGTCTTCTTTTCAACCTTTAATCATCGTTACCCTCCCCCTGCTCCATTTTATTCTCCTGTGCACGTATAGCTGTGTCAGACAAGGCTCTGCTCACAGAAGTGGGACAGTAATTCTACAATTTTGTCTTATAATCATGAATCAGGACATGAGATTTTAAAATGTGCTTTTGTGCTATCATTTAAAACTTACTGAAGCAATGGCAGAATGTTAACTCTTAGCTCTTAAAATGTAATAGTATTTCACTGTCTAGGCCTTGTTATGCATATTTATAATACACTTATCTGAATTGCATAAAACATTACCCATAATAAATATGTTCATGTTTTTATTGTACTTCATTTTGAATATGTTTGATTTCATATCAAATTGAATCCAATAAAGGCATCTCATTTGGCTTTACAATTCATTTCATTTCATTTATTCTAACATTTATGTGAGCTCCAAATACTGACCTTGGTATTTTTCAGTCAAAACTATACCAAAAGTTTGAAAAAAAAATAAAAAAAAAAAAAAAAAAACACTATTTTCCTTGGTGTGTTCCAAGATGCCACATTTCTACTCAAGCCAATAAAAACTTTTTGAGAACTGAAACTGCATCACTTCTGTTTGAGATTTTTGTTTGGTTGGTTGGTTGGTTTTTCATCCTTTGTCCTGCATCCTTTTCCGTTTTTGTAAATTTATGTTGCCTGTATGACTATAGATACACATGTGGTTGTCGTTGACAGTTACCTTCAACTCAGAGCAGTTATGTATGAGCTACATAAAAAAATCCTAAAACTACTATGAAAATGCTAAAAAAAAAATTCAAAACACAGATGTAATAGCCTATAAGAGTGTCATACTAAAGATGGCGAAAGAATTGCTTATATGCATTTTTCCCCACAGGAAAATGGAAGAGGAAAATACAATAATTTACAAAGTTAACTTAAGGCATTGTAGCCAG
This sequence comes from Nothura maculosa, assembly GCA_032353885.1. Lineage (NCBI taxonomy): Eukaryota > Metazoa > Chordata > Aves > Tinamiformes > Tinamidae > Nothura > Nothura maculosa. Next base: position 1,956,831 of record JAUBOD010000491.1, on the reverse strand, counting down.
AGCTAGGTATCATACAAATGTATTCAGCAGCTGAATATCAGTTCACCACCTTGACAGGAAGGACCAGCGTCTTTCCTATGTTTCAGGAGATTGCCTAGAAAGGAATTTTTTTTTTGCATGTCCTCAAGCCAGAAAGTCTTGTTTAGACCAACAGGACTTCTGGTCTATACATTTGCTAGCTCACATTCTTTAAATAGAATATAGGACATTAGCTGTTACCCAAGCTGAGCACTTATTCCTCTGAAAGCCATTTACATCCACAGATTCCTAACCTATTAGAATAACCTCTGTTTCCTAAAGAGAACAGTGCACAAATGCAATTGCACAAGTAAACCAGCAAGGCATGCAGTGGGTTCTTAAAGGCAAGACCAAACCTACCTGCCTATCATCTGTCATACTCAGTTTTGCATCAAAAATAGTGAAGGATAGGAGCATTCCTCATGCTTCTGAATCACAAGACCCACAGTGGATTTTGACTTCAGTGTCAGTGCAAAAAAATGCAACTGTTATAGCCCCCAAAAGTCTTATAATTCATCATTTACATGGGATTGTTTGCATAAGGATCCAAAACACAGTGCTGTCAGGAATACCAAACTGATCAAGATTTACAACAGCAGGAGCTTCCCCTTAGTTGCTCACTATATTAAATAATGGAAAGTGAGTTCACATTTTCCATTGCCACGATACTCTAATCAAATTCAGAAATCACAATACACCTAAAAGATAAAAAATAAATCCCAAGGAAGTTGCAAGCAACTTCTTAGCCTTAAAAAAAAAAAGTTAAACAAATGAGGAATCTTCCATTTTCGTTATATTTATTCATACATATCATCCTATTTCATATGGAAGAGGAATACAACCTTTTTGTGTGCGTGCATATGTGTTTCTTTCTGGAGCTTCTAGTGCCTGCTTAATAGGCATAGACACTCCTCCAAATGGATTCATTCATAAATTCATCTGTTTTTCTACAAGTTTCCTACGACTGATCTAAAGGGGAGCTGCTAACCAGCCTGAAGGGAGGAATTAAGCTATTCCCATACTAACCTAGTGGAATCATCTCACAGGTCGAGATGGATGGATCCTCACAGCAAGTTTTCTCCATTCCTCAACTGAAAGGGAGCCCAACCAAATAGACATGCATTTTTTTAAAAAAAAACCTTTAAAATTTTGATGTATTTCTTTACTGTGTTTTCTTTAATCCCTAGTAAGCTGGTTTAGGTGTACGCCATGAAAATCAGGAGTTAGTCGGAATTCTTCCATACTGATAAGTGCCTCATTTTTCACTAGTAGGTAGACATAAGAGTTCCTAACAGATAAAGCCTACAAAGTGCTAGAGCTACAGTTGCTCAGTGGTCTCACACCAGATATCCTAAAACAAGTTTCCCAAAAGACATATCCTCTGCTAAAACTAAATGAAGAAAATAACCGGTTTGGTGGATCACCCAAAGGACATCCAGCTTTGATACACCTTATACACCTTATTTATGCTCTAGAATTTCTGTTGGGATCTCTTGCAAATATGGTTTCTGAAGATCTTCAGAGGTAACTGGCCTTCCATGGCTTGATGAAAGAACCTGAGCCCAATTCCAGCCATGAAAATATAATGCTCTAGGTACAGAACTCTTTTAAAAGTTATTTGTTGTAACATGAAGGTAACAAGATACTACTCAAATTAGATAAATCATCATTTCTCTCTCTTACACAAAACAAACCCAGATTTCCCGACAAATCATCAGTTTAGCACTTCTTCTAGCCTGCCAGCCTCTGATATCAGCAATAGCCACTCTGGCCATTGGGAGTTTTCCTCTCCAAGTGTAGTATTTTTCTTATCCTACTTATTCCTGTTTGTATTTCTCCACAGATAGAGCAGGGTCTGTTGAGAGTTATTTCAACACCTATTATTTTTAACCCACAGAATCTGCATGCTTTATAGAGCAATTATCTGAAAAATGGAAAAAAATACAAAACAGGCAGAATTACTTCACAGAACCACAGAATGTTTAAGGTTGGAAGGGACCTCTAGAGATCATCTAGTCCAGCTCCAGCAGGCACACCCAAAGTACAGAGCACAGGGTGGCATCCAGGCAGGTTTTGAAGACCTCCAGAGAAGGAGATTCCACAACCTCCCTGGGCAGCCTGTGCCAGGGCTCTGGCACCCTCACAGCAAAGAAGTTTCTCCTCATATGAAGATAGAGCTTCCTGTGTTTCAGCTTGTACCCATTGCTCCTGTCACTGACCACCAATGAGAAGAGCTTCGCCCCTTCCTCCCTACATTCTCCCCTCATGTACTTATACATGTTAATCAGATCCCCCTCTCAGCCTATTTCAAGAGGAACATACAACAAACTGATATGGAGCCCTGTCTATTTCAACAATCTTTATCCCTTATAGAAAGGCAATAATTTAAGCACCATTCTATTTTTACCTTGTCATAGAATCATAGAAGCCCTAAGGTTGGAAAGGACCTGTAGAGATGATATAGTCCAACCCTCCTGCACATGCTGTAACCTTTGCTGATTTGTGTGTTCATCAGTGATTTTGCTTTGTAAGTTTAGAGAAATTTTCTTTTAAGAACTATTGAGTATCAGGAAGTAAATCTGTGGAGGAAGCTTACATAAGCCCCGAGCATTGTTCTTTCCCAAAGATCATTTAGTATTTCTAAACTGTGTGAACTGAATTTGTTTGCATAAATGTAATTCCACCAAATGTCGATGCTCATAAGTTGAGTACTAATTACATGATCTATTTTTGGAGCTTTTTAAAAGCATCAAAAGTTTATTTCTGAATCAGTTATCCCTTGTGAAAAATCAAGACGATAAATTAAAGAAAGTATTGAAAGTATAAAGAAACCTGAAAACAAGAGAAAGAAGCCTCACAAAATGTTAATCAATCCAAAGAAAATAAGTGTTTCTTTACATAGCTATAGCCATTTCATCATGGTGATTTCAAGAATAATGATATATAAAAAGGAGAAAGGCTGGAAACAAAAAGTTTGAGACAAAGTTATCTGAATTCAGTGTCAAATATTGCTATAACCTATAAATTAAATAGGGTAAAAACCTCAATCTGAATGTAAGGCCAGTCAGCATGGTCTGACCACATTCAAACTGTTAAACTTTGGTCAAAGAGTAGGATTGCATGCAGTCTTTGTATTGGAAATGATTCTTCATCCATGCCTACTATCAAGCTGTGCCCAGAAAATCTTTGGAAAAGTGCTGGTTGCCCTTGAGCAACAAAAACCACCCTAGGGCTGTTCTAACCCTCAGTCAGGACAGACACCTGGTACAACCCCTCTCACTGCTTGGTTTATTGGTGCAGGTGTAGCCCCTGTGCGAGTTTGAGCAAAGCAGATAAATATTCTATCCTTAAGTCTCCCATTAATGGGGATAGAAAAAAAGGAACCATTTCCTTCCCGCCCCCCCCTTCCTACCAGCTATTTCTATTTGGATCATATCACTGGGGCAAGTTGTCTTTCCACTATGTGCAAACCAAGGACTATAACATCACAAATGTAAGCTGAAGCTATTCTAGAGGATATTAATTTGAGTAACAAAAAGAATGCCAACATTTAGAAGAGTTTGATAAGAGGAATTCTCAGATTACCCATGCAAATATATTTGTGTATTTATAAATACACTGGAATATATATATAAAAAAAATAATAACTAGAATTCTTAGGCACAATTTATCCCATTGCCAACAGAATTAAATTAACAATGCATTACAAAACTACTTAACCTACTCTTGCTTATAAAAGATTTAAAAAAAAAAAAAAAGAAAAAGAAAAAAACATCTCAACACATGTCCACATTGGTATATTCAAGTCTTTCACTCAAAATTTACCACGTTTTACAGATAAGTAGGTTTCTCTTTAGGAAAATTCTTTTTCCTGCTAGTCTCTGTCTATTAATGTTTCTGATTATCTTTAAGATTAGATAACATATCACTTGAAAGTCAAATAAAAACAACAATAAAAAAAAAGTATTTATCAAAGATGAAGTTAACTACCAAGCTGAGGGACAGCACAAGAGCAGACAGGTCTTCCATTGGCCACATCCTCAAGGCTCAATTTCCTTCAAGAGGTGATAGTTGTAGGTGAAACAAGAAGGGTCGTGAAGAACAATAGTAAAAAGGCAACCGTTACTGCACAAGGAGGTCCAGGAGAAATAAATAAGCTGGATACTTACTAAGGCCTTTCAGACCTTATTACAGTCAAATTGCAGGAAGCATTTACTTTAATAAAAAATATGCACAGTAACATGATCTTAATTACATATCTCAAGATATCAATAAATGTTCCCTTTATGATAAGTCTGATTTAGACTGTAAATAGATAGTAATAACTGGAGGATATTTTTGAAATATGGTTTAGAGGGAGAAATAAATAAGCTCAAATATTTAAACCTCAACACCAATTAACAGATGATTCTTTTAGAAGAAATATTTGAATTTCAAGTTTATTTAGCTTCAGCCAAGCAGGGCAAAGGATTAGCTTTTAGAATAATTGGTTCGGCAACTTGATAAATGCTTGTGAGTGTCAGTATCTTAATTCACAGAAGGCTCCATAAGCAGAAAGATAGGTGAATTAGGCCTTAGCAGTGGATTAAAAAATAAATTTGAAGACTAGCCTCCATATCAAAAAGACTTTTTTTCTCCCCATCCATTTTTCCGTGTGTGCGTGTGTGTGCGTGTGTGTGTGTTGGGGGAAGAGGGAAGAAGGGAAGACATTACCTTTTACTTCTCAAATGCATTTTGAGTGGTTTAAATATATTAAATTCTCACATATCTTGTGCAGCTATCAGTGGTATGGTATTGATTTCAACTGTGAACAGTTCTCACAGAATCTACAAGGTTGGAAGGGACCTCTAGAGATCATCTGGTCCAACCTTCCCGCTCCGGCGGGCACACCTAG
>JAUBOD010000491.1:1936716-1951819 GCA_032353885.1 Nothura maculosa | reverse complement strand
CCACGTCCCTCTTACACTGGGGAGCCCAGAACTGCACACAGTGCTCTAGGTGCGGCCTCACCAGAGCTGAGTAGAGGCGCAGAATCACCTCCCTCGACCTTCCCAGCTTGGGCTATCACTTAGTGAAACCTTAAGCAAACAATGTATAGCAAAACCTTCCTAGACATCTCAAATAAGGTTGTGTGTTAGCTAGAACTTCATTCACTTGTACTTAATGGCATTTTCACCATACACAAAAACGAGCACTATCCAAGTACCTTAAAATCGCTTTTTAAAAAAAAAAAAAAAAAAAAAAAAAAAAAAAAAAAAACCACATACACCCCACACATTTTATTTAAGACAAAATGATATAAAAAAAAAAAAAAAAGCCTTCATAAATGGAGAAGCCTCAGAGGAAACAGGGAAACAGTCCCTGAGCACAGGAAAAGTTAGAGAAGAGGGTTTGGCTCTAGCATTGGTAATGGGACTGAAATAAAGCAATGACTTGATCCATAAAGCTCGTGTTATGCTGTAATTACTCCACAGACAAGCCAAAGGCTGTCGAACAAGGAGATCTTTTACTTCAAGACTGTTTTCTTTGGCAACAAAGAAATGGAGACTGAGTCGTCCCACACAAGTGCAACCTGTGAAAAGGCCTGCATTGATCTGTACCAGTACTGGTTACTTTTCTCAAAATGATTTCCTGAGTCAATTGGTGAAGTCTATTTTTCCCTATGTGAGTGTGAAAGGCCTCAGTTACCCTACTTTCCAGAGGATGCAAAGCCTACAATTACATTTTTTCAAATTTCTTGTAATTCAGAAGCAAACCTGTTTTAATAAAAAATAAGTTAACAGTGGATTGACACTACAGTCATCTCATAAAACTAAGTAATAGATATTTTGTTTTGTTTTTAAACTAGAGTGAGGCTTCAAGCCACCTGAAGTCAGTACCTGTTTTGTTATTGATTCAGGGATGCTAGGATTTCACCCTTACTTTTCTAAAGTAAAGACTAAAATGAAATTATACTTTAAAGGCTATATGTTACCTCTTAAAAGGAAAATATATATATATACACACACACAAACACATATTTTGAAGTCCAGAGATAGTGCTTGAAAGACATTTAAATTATGTCTCAACATATTTTATAAAAATGGTGGCTGATCTGTCCAATAAGTGTCAGACCCTTACTCTGCAGCATTTCTCTATTATATCAGATATTTAAACATTGCGAAATAAAAAACTCTAGAAGAGGCATCGATAAAGAGCATGAAAACTTCACAGAATGAAGACAAATAAATGAAGCACCAAGATGCTCCTTTTGTATTTCTTCATGGCACCGTTAGCTTTTAAAAGAAGCCAAAAGCAAAAAACACATTATGAAAAATGCATATATATGCAGATATAAATTCATACAGGCAAGCTTATTATGAAAGTGATCAATAACTTTCCTGAGGTTACTTATTACTACTTATTACACATTGGGGAAAGAAGTCTACAATTTCATGATGCTTCTTGAATATTCATAATAATAATGGAATTCCCCGGACTGTCATACCATTCTTAGTGGTCACGGATGAATGTTGCATGGTGTCCTATTAAGGACATCCCATCAACCTCACACAAATTGAGTGTGGTACTGGGCTATGTGCACATTTCCTTTAAATCCTGTCACATAGAGAAGCGGTCAGTGCATCGTAGGGTCTTTTGCATCTGAAAAATCAAAGCCCTTTAAGTCTTTGCAGTCAAGCAGCAGTCCTTTTCCAATATCATTTCTCGAAGGTAAATGAAAAAGATAAAAAAATAAAGGGAATAGAGGCCCCTGGGTTAAAAATGGAGGGCTGTGGGTTGGTTTCCCTCCTGCCTTTTCTTTTATTTCCTCCTTTTTTCCCTTCTCTGGTGGGCTGAAGGAGGCGGGGGAGGGTATTTTTCTGGGCCTAGCCAGGGCTTCCAAAATGTAAAAAGCACTGGGATGACTTTACCACCTTTCAGAGAAAGTCTGGCTCAGCAGATGGGAAGTAGGCCTTTTTTTTCCTTGCTGCCAGAAAACACAACTATTCACCAGAAGCTATGATGCATCCAAGAAAAAGGACAGGGAAGTATAAACAGCAGACAGAGAAAGCAAGCAGCAAACTTGGCTGCCACAGATGCCAGATCACCTACGAAAAAGTGGTTTTTACAGCAAGAAGAAAAGCCGACATCACCATGCATAGGGGTCAGGAGTTAATGAAAAACAACTGCATTTAGTATCCAACATTAAGTGCATGCCAGACTTGACAGCAGCAAAAAAATGTACTATGGAAGTGGAGAAATTAATAATAAAATTAAAAAACAAACAAACAAAAAAACCCCATTCAAACACTCTACCACATAGCAAAATGAACTCGAGAGGAAGTCAGAGGGTGGTGGTGAAGGACGTTAATCACAAATGGGATAGAGTGGCTACAGTAAGCTTGTGATAAACAGAATGCCAGCAGCATGACAGCATGTTCTATGGCAAAGAAAATTTGTAGCTTCAGACATTTTAAGAAATCATTCATTCATTGAGTACAAAGCTCACAATGCCCAAAAGTTTAGGGAACCACTTGTCCCTGAAAAGCTGATCTTCTTTTTCCCTTAAAAGTTACTTCTTTTCTCTATTTTTTAAACTTTTTCTCTCACATGGAAGAACATGTGCTGGTTTGGGTCACTAAAACATTCTTCCTCTGTTATGCCTATATACACACATACATCATATCTATAATTTTCAGTTGAATGTTTTTCTTGATTCCATTTGCTAGCAAGTTCTTGAATCAGCCCTACTTTGTAAAAAGGGATATGTAGTTAAATGCTACGCTTGCCCTTGATCCTTTATAACCACACTTATCATACAGAAAGGATAATTCACTAGATCTCATTTCCTTCCCTCTTGCACACAAAAGAGATTTTTCCTCCTGTAGTTTCTATTTCCTCCTGTAGTTTCTATTTCCCTCTAGCATTTCTAAACCTTCCCCTGTCTCCACAATACACTTGCCCCATTTTCTTCAATTTTCTTGTTTTCCTTACCTTAACCATTCACTCACCTTCCATGAGGATGGTAAAACCATGCCACCATATTTGCCTCCAGAATACATACATCTCATACTTTGTTTTAAACTTTCAGCAAGTCCATTCTGTACCTTTCAGCTGAATAACTTACTTCCCACAGCAAAAACAACCTCCCACATATCTTCTACCTCTGAACTCCAAGTGTTCCCTATAAAGCTTTTCAGTCTGCTACATTTTCCTTATTCCTTTCACCTGTAATTCAAACTTGCAATTGAGAAGTAATGCCTAATTTCTGTTTTCTAATGTTGTTGGAGACTCTTTCAACCTGGATTCCATTGCCTTTTTATACACTATACATTGAACACTGTTTCTAAATGCATCAAGGCTTTTCCCAGCCATGATATTTCCATGATGTTTTATCTTATCATTGTATTTTTGATACTAGCTACTCTGTTACACTTAAGATCTGGTCCTCTATACTCCAGCTTTGCATTTCCAACCATGCTCACTTCATCCAAGTCGCTATTTCCATTTGTTTTACTAGCCTGTCTCTCTTTCATATCTTTCCAGATAAGTGTGGGTGAGGTAAAATGTAACTCCCTACTATTCTCTTAAAACTTCTTCATGCTTTCCAATGATTGGTTAAGAAGAAAGAAGAAAAATCTCGTAAAACTGAAGTCAGTTAACTATGTATCAGTATGTCCTCTCTGTATTTGCTTACCTAAATGGCACCTCATTTTTGTTTTTGTTTTTTGAGTTTACATCTCTAAAATTTTTTTTAAATTCCATCTGGGGAGCTATAACTCTATGGATCCTTCTCTTCGTGTTAATTAACACAAAATTGACCTGTTGAAACTTCCTGTTGAAAAAAAAATGTTGAAACAAAAGTAGTGATTTTGACACCATTGTATTTCCAGCAGTCTTCTTTTGTGGCAAGTAGAGTTTATTGCTTCCCCTCCTGCCCTCTTTTTCCTTTACTGCTCCCAAGGTCTGTTCAGACTTCCTGGCACATATATGATCTAACCAAAGTTGTTCTGCAATTCTGTACAATTGCATTGGACCCCTCCAAAAATTGAAGATTTCTTTAGTGAGTATGAGAGTCTTTATCATTCCTACAATTAAAATTATACTTCACTATCTCAGCTCATATTTTGGATGTTTCTCAGCTAAATTTTGTTACAGATTTGCTGTGTCTACGCATCACAGAGCAGAAGAACAATTAGTCTGATTTATGTCAATCACATTATGAAATAACACCTCATTCTCTGCATTTTGTTCTACTATTCAGTAAAGTCTGTATTTTGCTCCAGTGAATACTGACAGAAGCGTTTTGATGCAACATCTGCATAGGGAAGAGCTTGAGGTGTAGTTTGTATAATCAAATTACACAGCATTGTACAATGGAAGCATAATTTAAACAGCTTACAAAATTGCTTCCAAGGCATTAGCCATTATATTTAAAGGATCTTTTGCTTTTACCAATATATTTGCTAAATATTGAATACTGATTATTGTAGCATACTCTGTACATTCACAAATAGGATTGATTCCATACTCAGTTTTTCTGTTATTCCAATAACACTCAAACATCTCTTTAAATATTCCTCCCAATCACATGCATATTACTCAACAGATGGAGTTTTATGCACAACTGGCTTTTTTTTTTCTATAGCCAATCTAGAGCAGTCAGACAAGACAGAAATTTGCTGAAATTCTGATTTCTTTCTGCAACTTTACAGATATTATGAGTTATCATTCATTGATTATGCAGCATCCATGGGCACGAGCATCTGTTGGCTACATATGGGCATTAGACAAACTCCGTTTTATGCTACTGCACAAAATAAGAAACAAGTGCATAACTTAATAAAAAAAAAAAAAGAGAGGGGTACCAGAGCAGCTTTGTTTTCAGGATGAGCTCCCTGCCTCCTCTGAACTAGAGCTGGGCAGATGGTGTCAGTAAGAGAGGATACACTGTACCACGCACCCAGAGTGCCCAGGGACAGATATGCTACAGCCAAATTTTCCCAGCTGGGCAGAAACAAGGGGAGCTGTGGCTGAGATTCAGCCCTGGCAATTTACAGGAAGATTATGAGCAGTTCACAAAAAGCAGAAGTCTTTCTGGCAGTTCTTTCATATGTGTATGCAGATAATCTACGCATTTGTAAGAACTGCAGACCATGTATATTTAAGGCTTCTGAAAGTCATGGATTTATTTCTAATCATTGGAAGACATGGCTATACATTGCAGAGCTTCATTATTAGAACTCTAGCTTTCAGATTTCTTTCTTAAACCCCAGCTGTTTGTTTCAGTCCGCTCAGCTCTAGGAACACTGGAGAAGATTAACAAATCCTACTTTATACTCTTCCCGTCTCCCAACTATCAAAAATCCGACCATTACAAATGCAACATCCACTTAATGTAATGCTTTGTTAAGTAGTACTGTTCAGTCCTTGTAAATACACCAGGAGCCTAAGAAAACAACTTCCTTAAAAATTTAGGAAAATTGCTCTCTATGCCTCGCTCAGTCTAATCCCTTTTCAACCACGATAAAACACTGAGTTGGTACAATGGAGGCTTCAAAGCACTATGGAATTCATGTCACTGCTGAATGTTACAGACGTCACTATACATTTTTTTTTAAATAATCTTAAACTCAGATGTATCCATTTTTAAGGTATGTTGCTTTTTCTGATGGTGCAAGAGAGGAGGAACACAGTAAAAAAATAATAGTAGAGTCAAGAGAGTATCTATCACATCACAAAAAAAAAAAAAAAAAGAAAGAAATCAAACCCCAAAAGAGCAAAGAAAGACAGGAGTGAATTTCAATCAGGGAAGAAGTTAGCTTGTTTCATTTTGACTCATTTTATAGATTTTCTATCCTGAATTGAGATCAAGTTCCTTCATTTCAAAACTCTGCATATTTTCCCCATCCCATTCCACTTTCTTTCATACATTGTCTCCTTCATGCCTCTTCTCTTTTCTATTCCTCATGTCTATGTCAATTCCTGCCTTTGAACTTTCTTTCAATATATCACTTCCTCATTTTTTAAAACCTTTCCTTCTCTGGTTCTGAAGCCATTTAATCCATTAACACAATAAAGTTAAACTCGCATAGATTGGTTTTCAACCAGTACTTAACCCAAAGGTCACGATTTCTGCTACAGATTTGCAGTTGGAAACTTTTTTTTTTCAGAAATATCAATTGATCTAGTAAAAAAGATTCATTATCTCTCTTCAAAGGAGCTTTTTTTCTGTGAACACTCCTACCAATAAGCTCTTGGTCCTTGGTTTTGTACACCGCTGTCCTACATTGTGAATTGCGTTTCTCTGACTTACATTGTAATTACTCAAAACCGACACTCTGCTTCCATTAAAAATTTTGTCAAGAGTGTCATTTTATAATTGTTTAGCACTAGTCTGATTAAAAGCACGATTTTGGCCCTGCAATACAAGGGAGATGGGGAACTTCTAGAAAGGGTCCAGCATGGAGCGATAATGATAATTAAGGGACTGGAACATCTACAGTATGAGGAAAGACTAAGCAAGCTGGACCTGTTTGGCCTGGAGAAGATAAGATTGAGAGGGGATCTTACAAGTAAGTACAAATATCTGAGGGGAGAATGTAAAGAGGATATGGCTAAACTCTTCTTGGTGATGGCCAGTGACAGGATAAGGGTTAAGGGGTATAAATTAAAACACAGGCCGTTCCATCTCCATACGAGGAAGAACAACTTTCCTGTGAGGGTGACAGCCCTGGAGCAGGCTGCACAGGGAGGTTGTGGAGTCTCCTTTCTTGGAGATCTTCAAAACTCACCTGGATGCCACCCTGTGCCACATACTCTAGATGTCCCTGTTGGAGGAAGGGGGTTGGACTAGACGATCTCTAGAGGTCCCTTCCAACCTCAACCATCCTGTGTGATTCTGTGAAATGTCAAAGCACGTAGAAAAGTCATCTCCTAAAGTTTCCCAGTATTCCAGGTTTTCGTGGTTTGGTTAGTATTCTACTCAACTCAAGAAGAATATACATCTTTTTTTTTAAAAAAAAATGTATTTTGTACATATAGTCTACTTGATATCATGCTCTTGCTTCAATATAAATTAAACCACCCTCTACCTCCTATATTTAATCCATTTTAGCAAGATAGGGGGGGAAAGTGGTATCACAGAAATACTGCATAGCTTCTTTTTCTTGACTTCCAAGAACTATTGGTTGTTTGCAAACCAAAAAGGGGAAAAAAAGAAGGCTTTGCATCTAGAATCTGCTGGGTGCTAATTTGACATGGCAATGAGATGAAAGTTGAATTTGTGCTACTTTCAACATTAGAGGATTGGAATGCAGCCTACTTAGCACAGAAGTCAAACATTTCACTGGCAATAGATTGCTTTCCACTTCTAGATCTGCTAAATAAATAGAAAACTAATTAACAGTGTGGTATGGCAGATGTAGCAGGTTTGAATTTCATTAGAGCACTGGCTAAGAACTGAAAGAATCAAGAAGCCATTATATGACCTAATGTCTAATGAATCTTTCATACTGTCTTTTCTGTGAGACAGACAAAATATTATTTATGTGCTCTCTGTGCCACATTTCCTGATATATTTCCACTTAAAAAAAAAGTGGACACACCTGAAATTAGTGCAAATATTCTTGTCATTTTCCATTAATTTGAGGGGGTTCTGAAACAGCAGTATTATGTTTCACAGCCTTGCATATTTATGTTCAGCTACTTAAAGCTTTATTAATTTTTTTGGAAGGCACCACTTTGTTTTATTGTCTGTTTTTCCTTCTCTGATGAAAAGTGATAATAGGTTCTATCATATACTTTCATGTAGCAGTTAAGAACAGGGATCACATAAATATCTATACTCATTGTCAGAAGAAAGAAAGAAGGAAGAAAAAAAGGAAACAAAGCAATAAGGAAAGCAGAAAGAAAGGGGAAAAAAAGGAAATAAGGAAAATAGGAAGGAAAGAAACAGAATATTTAAGGCATTTATTTTTAGCCTATTTCCCACTTTACACACATTAAACTGAACTGCCTATACTCCAAATTGCATAACCAGATTTGGCAGTATTAATTAACAATAAAAGTAGTGTTGTTACCCCATAAGAATCAATAAGATAATTATGTTACTTAGGAAATGGTAGTCATATGATTTTGCTTTCAGAGCACAATGAATAATATTATGTTCTGCACAACAAAACGGATTTACAGAACAAACCAAGGCATATAACCTGTCTTAAATTCTTCCAGAAAAGCCTGATTGATGTCTTGTAGCAAACAGCTAATTTTACTAACACTTACATGTATGTATACACACTTGCAATTGTACACACATTGAATAAAGAAGTATATAAATTCTTAAACCATATACTCCCTGAAGGTAGTTTTGGCTGGCATACAGGAAATATCAGGATCATTTTTGTATTTTAATATGTGGACCTTTGAACATTTTTGTCACACTCCACATAGCTTCATTCCCAGGCAAAAACGAATTAAATGTCTTTCAAGTGGCCATTATAAAGCTAAGTGCTGTACATAAATATGCATGAGAGGTCATTATTGCCAAGAGATGATGCTTAAAAGGTTCAAGTGTCTCTTACTAAGATTTTTCTGCTTGCTGTATGACAGTAGAATGAGTACTTCAAATGAGTAGTTGCATCTCCAGGAACTGATTTCTACTTTTTGGCTTTTATCTCTTTGATTTTGTGGTGGGAACTCCCAACAATCAAACATTAGCTCCCAGGTATCCCAAGTGATGAGCTACTCGGACTGTCTGTGCACTAAATGCACTGCAAATGATCTTGGCAAGTACCTGTGCTACTGTAGAGATTATCTGCCAGTGTGAGCCCCATCTACAGAAAGAGTCTGATGGAGGATCCAGGGAACTACAGGCCTGTCGGCCTGACCTTGGTAACAGGGAAAGTTACGGGGCAGATCATCTTGAGGGTGATCACGCAGCGTCAGTTTGACAACCAAGGGATCAGGCCCAGCCAACATGGGTTTGTAAAAGGCAGGTCCTGCCTGACCACTCTGAGTTTCCATGCCTAGGTGACCCATGTGGTGGATGAGGGAAAGGCTGCGGGTCTGGTCTACTTTGGCTTCAGTAAGGCCTCTGACACAGCATTGAACTGTATTTTCCTGGGGAAGCTGGCAGCTCATGGCTTAGAGAGCTGTATTCTTTGCTGCGTGAAAACCTGGATGGCTAAGCCCAGAGCATAGTGGTGACTGGAGTTAAATCTGATTGATGACTGGTTATGAGTGGTGTTAGGAGTCAGTGTTGGGGCTGATCTTCTTTATCCATGATTTGGATGAGGGGATTGAGTGCACCCTCAGCAAATGTGCAAATGACACTAAGCTGGGAGGAAGAGTTGATCTGCTTGAGGGTTGGAAGGCTCTAAGAGGGATCTGGACAGACTGAATGGATGGGCTGGGCCAACCATATGAGATTCAACAAGGCCAAGTGCTGGGTCCTGCACTTTGATCACAACAACCCCATGCAGCTCTGCAGGATTAGGGCAGAGTGGCTGGAGAGCTGCACGGTAGGAAAGGATGTAGAGCTGCTGGTCAACAGCCAGCTGAACATGAGCCAGCAGTGAACCCAGGGGACCAAGGTGGTGAAAGGACTCCAGGAACAGTGTAGCCAGCAGGACAAGGGCAGTGATTGTCCTCCTGTACCCGGTGCTGGTGAGGCTGCATCTCGAATACTGTGTTCAGTTTTGGGGCCCTCACTACAAGAAAGACATGGAGGTGCTGGAGTGCGTCCAAAGAAGGGCAACAAAGCTGGTGAAGGGGAGGAGGTGATGGTGAAGGGGGTGGAGGAGTGGCTGAGGGAGCTGGGGTATTCGATCTGGAGAAGAGAAGGCTCAGGGGAGACCTTATCACTACCTGAAAGGAGGTTGTAGTGATGCAAGGATCAGTCTCTTCTCCAAAATAACTGCCAATAGGACAAGAGGAAATGGACTCAAGTTGCACCAGGAGAAGTTCAAGTTAGATAATGGGAAAAAATTCCACATGGAGTGGTGAAGCATTGGAATAGGCTGCTCAGAGAAGTGGTGGAGTCACTGTCCCTGGCAGTGTTCAAGAAACATGTACATGAGGCACTTAGGGTTTATGGTTTAGCAGGCAGGGTGGACTTAATGATCGTGAAGGTCTGTTCCAACTTTAATGATTCTGACCTGCAACAGGGGCCCCAACAATATCGCTGTCAGTCCCCAGGAAACAGTATTCACCACTAGGAGACTGGCAGACCCGCTGTGTGCTGTAGCCTTTGCTTTCAGGCCCTGCAGAGGCCAAACACAGAGTCAAGCCGCAGTCTCCAACCCTCCTTCCCACAACACGCTGCCTCCAGCCTGCTCTGTGTTGCAGTTCCTGCTCAGAAGTGTCTCTCCCCATTCACAAACTGCTGTCCCACGTGGGGCTGCTCCAACTGCAGGCCGTAGAGAAGCAGCCTCTGGCTTATTCAGGATATATGTATAAGTATATATGTGTATAAATATATATATATATACTTTTTTTTCGGGGGGGCATCACAAAAGCACAGTGCCATGTGCAGGACATTTAAATTAAAAGAGTAATCGTAGGCGTGAGATCAGGGCAAGGGAATGCAAACATATGCTCCTGATAACTATGGATTTCATTCTGTTCTTTGACAAAGAAAGGAAAAAGCCAGAAAAAAGGGGTATTTGGGTATTTAAACAAAGATCTATAGCCTGCTTTCATTTTTTTCCTTTCTTTCAGCAGTACTAGGCAGTCACATCTCCCAGACATTACAGTAGGAGCTGTGTACAGCCAGTAGCTCTCTCCAGATCTCCGGGTGGTGACCTATGAAACAGTGTTTCAGCAATCTTGTCATGCATGGAATACCTATAATACCAACGACCCCACTTGTCACATGCCACATATACTTGGGCGTTCTCCCTCCCCCCTCTTCTTTTTATTTTTTTTTCTCAGTTATTTCAATGGGCTATTTGGCCCTCTTATGTGCATATTAGTTCAGTATTATGTCATTCTTCAAACTACACAAAACTCTCAAAAATGTTTGTTGAACCTACAACTATTTTATTCTAAAATACATATGGGTAGAAGTATGAAATTCAGATTCTCAGTCGTTACTCAGACAGGAAACCTCTCGCTCTCCCTGCCCTCTTCTCAACACATGGCACCCTGGAGAAGGTGACTAGGCACTTCCCAGCTGATGTTGCTCCTTTTCCATCAAGTCAGTTAGTCACATCCTTTGTAATGGATGACTGACCTACAGATAAGCCTGAAGAGCAAACAGGTCCTTCACTCCTCATCGTGAAGCGATTTTTCTCCCGTATCCCTTAGAAAATCCTAACTACTACCATAGTACTACAGTAGTACGATAGTAAATATTTGAAACGAATCTCTGTAATTATATTTGGAGTTTGTTTGTTTGTTTGTTTTTACTTTTGGTTTCAAATATAATCAGTGACCTGGTCAGTATCCCCTCAGTACTTCTAATTCTATAGCCATGGTTTAACCCGGGAGTATGCTGGTTATTACCCTCTGGTTAATGCATTCATTTCTTGACTTATTGCCTTTGCATTGATCTATTGATTCAGTTAAAAGACATATTATCTTTGTTTCTGTTTCTGAGAAGCAGATATGCTTGCGTCTTGGACCTTTGATGGCAATATTCTCTCTGGAGCCACAGCCTTCATCTACAGCATGTTTTACCGATTATTTTTTATGACTAATCCTCAGCACGGAGGCTGCCCAAGAGATGAAACAATCTGTGGGTCTGACATGGTTTGTTATTTTTCACTGAGCTAATGGACACACCCATGCAGCAAGGGTCAGTGCTGGCTCAGGCCTATTCTTCAATAGTAAGGAAGGATGTCGTCAAACCAGTAAATCCATCCAGGGCTCAGAAGCAACAATACCCCAAAGTATGCATGTTAATCCAGTAAAATTAAAGCTGCAGTGAAGAGTCGATAATATCAGCTGTGAGCAGCTAGGAAAAAATCGGAGGAACAGCTAACAGAAACTTCCTTGCTCTTTCACAGCCAGATGTTAGGTTAGTGAAGTGGAGGTTATACGCTCAGACAAAAAAAAAATCATGTGGAAACAAAGGAAATGACAATGACATGGCCATCAGGAGGTTCACTTCCTCTACACAGAGCAGCCACATTTCCAAAAATAGCCTTTGCTAATGAAAATGTTGCACATGCAGCAAAAGCAGCAAAAATAGCAAGAGATGCCTTTTTTTGCTGGCTCTGCAAATGAAATGAAAAAGAAGAAGAAAAAAAAAGAGGATTTGTTTGTCCTGCCTCCTCAGTTGGAATCACGGACATGCCTCATCCGCGCAGACTGCGGCGCTCACCTGGCAGCCTCTGGGCTACCTGGCACGGCAGGAGGCAAAACCGGAGCGTGTTGGTGGCAGCTGCTCCGTTACCACCCCGAGCTCGGGACAGCCGCGGAGCTCGTGTCTGAATCCCTACTGCGTTTTAGGGAAATGAAATTCTGGCTCCCGAAATAAAAAAAAAAAAAAGGGGGAAATGAATCTGACCAGCTTCACATTTATTTCGTTTTCTGCTGGTATGTGGAATGTTTCAAATACCAGCTCAGCTGCCTTAAAAAAAAAAAAAAAAGAGTTGGTGCTAGTCGTGTCTCAGCAGACTGTTTTTTTGTCTGAAAAATTGTGATCTTTTGAATGTGGACTTCCTTTTCCCTCACTACTTTCCAGCTCACAGACAAACTATTAATTTTAAAACAATATGTCCCTAATCTGATTGCTGGTCTATACGATCGCCAAATCGCCAGATGAGACAGATCCTCAAGGGAAAATGCATGTCCTTATATTGTCAGTAATGAATGGAATTATTTCATGCTTCAGAATGCCCTTGGGGAGAGGCATATCAATTAACTTAACTGGGCTTTTCTTATTACATGACTGAAATTAATTAGAGAAAAAGAAAGTAAAAAGAAAGGATGGTATAGAGTGGTGTTTTGTAATGCATTTTGATCAATCTGGTGAGGAACCATTATTGTATTTGCAAATTGCAGCCTCTCAGGAATAAAAATTGTCTCAATACTGAGAAAGGGGGGCTGATTTTGCCCATGTAAGTCCACCAGTACTGAATCCTATCTCAAATTAAGGTTTCTGAGAGATTTAAGTAGTACAGACCTTGCGTACACACCTGATATCTTACTGCCAAATTTCACTATGAGTGTCTCTGATGTCAATAAGAAAAGTCCACGCCTGCTAATGGAAATATAAAGTCTTGACTGTAAATGTCTAGACTGCACAGAAGATTTTAACTCCCAAGGAAGCTTCACAAGCATAAAAACAGCTATATGCAGCTCTAGCATCCTTTCATTTCCCCCTATCTACACACAAAAGTTCAATAAAAGAATGCTTTGAAGACAGCTGAATGCCAGCAGCAGTTAGATTAGAAGTACAGAATCCCTTATTGGCCTTGTCACAGTTGGGAGTTAATAGAGATTTTGACATCTTGCTTGGACTAGATACACAAAGACATGCATGGGGATTATAGACATGACAGTTGGCATCTCGTGGGTTTTCTTTGCACCTTGCTCTACAAGTCAATTATGCTAACAGCTTAACAAAAACATCTTCAACTACACAGGGACATTGACAAAATAGCGTCCATTTGTT
Source organism: Nothura maculosa (assembly GCA_032353885.1). NCBI lineage: Eukaryota > Metazoa > Chordata > Aves > Tinamiformes > Tinamidae > Nothura > Nothura maculosa. The sequence continues at coordinate 1,938,167 of JAUBOD010000491.1, read as the reverse complement.
AAGGGAAGAACTTCTTCAAGGGGAAAGCAAGCTATTCACAGCAGTAAACTGTAAACCTCTAATACTAGTGTCTGCCTGGGATCATCAGGCCACTTCTGTAGATGCCGAAGCATTCAGTGATTGGCACAGGACACCTGAGTTTCCAGCCTTGCCTCTAAACTGAGACCATGGCAGCAGGAAACGTCACCAGTGCCTCCCTTTTGCTATGGGGTTCCCAAACTGACTCCTAAAGAGATCCACTTTTAACTGATTTCCACTGCCTCCATTTTCAAATCTACCCTCTGTCATTTCCCCTTAAGCCAAATTTCTCTCTCTCAAAATTACCATTTTAATCCTCGGATCCCCCAACTTCACCAGTCATCTGCATTTTCTAAGCAGGAAGACTAAACATTTCCTTTGTCTAGAAAATAATTTAATTTTATCAAAGAAAGATATCTGTACCTTTGGCATAATCTATTGCAGTTAAATTCAAATGTGGCATTTTATTTCATTTGCAGCTTGCTTTCATGTACCTGAATATCTTTCTTTCAAAATTTCAAGTAGAGCTCTACGCAACAGTTGAGGCTGCTCATTTTCTGTCGCTTACCCACCTTCGGCCTCCCACATACTGCAGATGAATGTTGTAACCCTGGAGATTTCAGCATTTGGGCTCAGCTTGAACATTACCTGTTGAATCTATCCCACTTTTCACATAATACTGCAATATGAACAGCAGTCAGGTGGGGAGCCTGGGCCACATGGGGATGACTGGCTGGGCCAGAGGCTCCTTCACATCTTGATCTCTCCATAGACCACATAAAATGCATACAAACTAGAATAGTTTTCCACAGCAGGAATTCAAAAAGCTCCATCGGAGAAGGCATTACACAGGAGAGCTATGGGCTGAAATTCCTCCAGGCAGAGAGGCAAGGCTTTGAACTCACTTTTCCCACGTCCTCACTACATGCTTGAACTACCCCCACAATGGGAGACTGCAAGAAGGCTTTTGAAAGGAGTACAAATGACCAAGCTCCAGAAGGGCTCCAGTTTCACAGCCACCAACACCAAGCAGAAATAGGCACCGCACTGCATGATGTCACTAGGTTGTTATGTCCCTTGGAGGGACTTTGATACCCTCTAAGGCCATACCCTCTTCCCAGCATTCCTTGTAGATTAATTGCCCACTTAGCATGAAACAAGATTTGAATCCCATTCTTACTCTCCTCAGCTCATTGTGCATGCACATGTCAAGGTTGTGAACTCCATTACAGTATATAAAAATTGCAATGCTCCCACCTAGCTCTTTCACTCCCTGAACCTAAATGCAAATAGACACTTGGCTACCATCCCCAGATAGGCTTCTGATGCTGACTTTCCTCAGCTGTCTCTTTAACGTACCTATTCTATGACTTTATTTTCCAACCTTCTCCTTCTTTCTAGATAAATTCCACATACTATTACAAACAACTTCC
>JAUBOD010000491.1:1925484-1936616 GCA_032353885.1 Nothura maculosa | reverse complement strand
TACCTATTCTATGACTTTATTTTCCAACCTTCTCCTTCTTTCTAGATAAATTCCACATACTATTACAAACAACTTCCACTTACAGGAGACTTCATTCTCTTTGCTATCAGTTATATACGCTCACTTCCTTCTGTTCTCCCTGCCAAGTGATTGCTGTATGGTGTTAAGAGAGCTCAGTACAGAAGTTTGTGTCATGCCATTATCCACCCCTATCCTAAGCAATCGCTACATATTTTTTTTTATCACCACCTGGATTCAGGATTCAATAAACAATTCAAGCATTTTTCGACTTAGTCCAATACCTCTAATTTTACACAGCAAGGTCTCATGGAGCAACGGATCCCCCGAGGTCTTGAAGTCTAAGGATGCCACAATATATATTTCTTTATTCTTCTTAACTTCTTTAAAACAATGTATTTAGTGAAGTATAAAAAAAATACTTTCCTGTGGTATCTATCTTTCTGGTAAGGGTAATCAGCTGTCTAGAGTGGTCCCTGGAGCTCAGAAACACTTCTTTCCCTTCAGCTCTAGAGCTCAGAAATACTTCCCATAATAATGTTCCTTTTAAAGTCTGGGATGCAATGATGTCTCCTCTTAATTCCAAAGTACATCTGCCATAGCCCACTGAAATTTCCCTGGTGGTTTCATCCCTTCAACATCTGTTTTAAAAAATAAATTTGGAAAGTAGACAATCCTCTTTTGGAATAGTTTTTGATTTCAGCTTTCTTACCTGGTAGCCTTTAGAGCTTATAATTGTTTAGTTTTCTATCCCCGGAAAATGTAGAGAGACTGTGACAGACTTTCCACCTCTCCCTGCTGAATACTGAGGCATAAGTAGTAATTCACTTTCTCAGCAATATTCCTTTTTTGTCAAGGTGGCCTCCCTGTTGCTCAGGAAGGTGATAGCTGTCTTCCTGAATGACCTTTGCCTTCCTATATGCCAAATTTATAAAATCTTTTATTGTGCTCTCATCTTTTACTGCCTTCTTTTCCTTTCTTGGCTTTTTGGATCATTTTCTTGCATTCTTCTTTCACAATAGGCTCTTGTACCAATTCTTGCAGTGCTCACCCTGCTGATTTATAGGTCTCATATTCTTGCCTTTTATTGCTCTTTGTATTTTCCTGGTCATACACAGTGGTCATTTCTACTCCAAATATATTTATTTCTCAGTGGTATAGAGATTTCTTGAACTTTGTGGACTACAGTTTTGAGTGTTTCCCCATTGTAGTCTATCTCTTCACTGTCTTCTGTAATTCATTTAAAAACACATAGGCCTCTGCTAGGTTTTCTGTGCGTTTAATGCTCTTGCTCTTCTAATTTGGGGGAGTGATCAGTTCCTGATTTCAGAACTCATTAAATTTCAGTCTGCATTTTTATATCCTCTTCTGTTAGCCCTTCTGCATGACGCGCAGCAGACCTGGGTGGGTGCCAGCTGCCACAATGCAAGCCCACAGCTTCAATTACGTATTCATAATCTTTGCTATAGTTCCCATATAGCGTGTGAGTGCTTCCCAGATATGAACAAGCTTGTTTTCTCGCTGCCCTGTGAGAATAACAAGTATTATTGCCTACATTTTATGGGGAGGGAAACCAAGATACACAAATTAAGATCCTCTGTAAAGGCACTTAAGTGCCTAACTTGAACTCAGCTCAGAATAAAATCTGTTTTCTGATTCTTTGTTTGTGTAAGTTATTCCTTTTTCTCAAAGCCTGGTAGCTTTCGTCTGAGAAGTTTTCCCATTTTCAAACTCCTGCTGGCTCCCCTGTCCCACATGCAGCTCCTGCCTCCACCGCTGCTGCTTTGTTCATTCCTCAGGCACATGTAATTCTCTCTCATCTTCCCCTCTGCTCTCAAACAGAGCCTTAATTTACATGTACTTAACTAAGATGGACTGACGGTCTGGTCAGCCTGCAGACTACATCACTGTCTCTGAGATGGCAGGTTTTTTCCAGCCTTTTTTGTTTTCCCACACCACCTAAAGCACAAAGGGCATGGATATGAGCTGTTCGCTTTGTAGTGGTTTAAAGTATTTAGTTCCTCAACATTAGGAATTTTCTTCTTACACATCCAGAAAAACAGTGAGACAAACAGCCCAACACACAAACATGGATGAATGTAAGAGCCCATTGCTATTGTGAGTCCTCAGCCCCCAATCCACATGCATTTGACTTCCCCAGCCCCAATGCCAGCTCACCCTGGAAGACTGGAAAACCTGCATGTTTCCCCACACTGAAACTCTGTCACAGAGCCCATGGCTGCTTACGGCTGCAGACAGGAAACCCTTGCCAAGATGTTCACTTACAAAACTGAGGACTCCCCTGGCCCCTCCACCATGTCTCCTATCACCTTTGCTCTTCTGCCTGTTGCCCGAGCCCCCACACTCACTGTCCAAGTGGCACAGAGGGGACACCCAAAATCCCATGGCCAAGTCTGTGGATGTTAAAGACTGAGGCTACCTATGTCTGCCCAAATCCCTGAAACCAGAGTATAGCTTGTACCTGAAGCCTGGTTAAGGAGCCTGCTGGCGTCCTTATCCCAAGGTGTGGGAGGGGGTTAGCCAACTTCCGCCTGGTCCTGGGGAGCAGCTTCCCCCTGCCCCAGGGGGCTCCCCCTTGCTCTTATCCCTAGGCCCTCAGGGCCACAACTGGGCACAAATAGCGTCCAACAGTGTTCACGGTGTGAAAAGCAATCATGCCACTGATGTCACCACCAGGCCTACAGATATGTGCAGTGAGGGAACTCTCGCCAGAGAGGCTGGCTACCCCTTGCTTCAAGCTGAGAAATCCTGAGCCAACACAAAGAACCTCAGCTCTAACGCCTGTCTTCTCGGGTTGCCAGCAGAAGATTTGAATTTCAGTTTTCCCATTGGAAAGAGCATCCACAGTTACTCTCATTGCATGCAGAGGGCCATGCAATAAATGGACTCCAAACTTCTCCCAGGCTTTGCTGTTAAAGTTACTTTGCATGATAAGATTTTGCTGTGCATTTTAACACAAACCTGGAAACCAGGGATTATTCCTCTTTAGCTAATTGAGATCTAATCCATATCCTGAGTGGAGTCGAGACATCACACCTCACTCGGAAGCAGAGGTCCGTGTGGCCTCTCTGGTGGTAAAGCCTGGTGGCACTCACTAAGCTCCTGCCCTCCAACCCTGTTAAGAGTGGGGACAACCCCCTCATCATGGACACACACAGGAACCTCAAGCTCTTCCAGGTGAAGCCAGTCCAGGTCTCCCAGATCTAGGCTCAGCTGGCCAGTCCACCCTTTAAGCCACTGGATCTTCTTGCTGTGTCTCAGATTCATCGGCGGATCAATGTGCTGTCTCAACTATGGGTGCTCCCTGGGCAGTCTCCTGTGGTGCTTGGGACAGGAGATCCAGGCAGAGTCAGCACCGAAGAGACAGCAGTGCTCTGCTGAAAGAAGAAACATCCCAGGTGAAGGGAAAGTAATGAGGAAAAGCAGTAAGGACTTCTGCAGTGGTGCCAGAGCACCCTGCCTTCAGCTGCCTCTCCAACTGGTCCCAAATGACCCTATGTTATCAGGCACTTTGTAATTGCACAGCAAATACAGTGTCAGGCAGTTTTATGTCACTAGCCATCTTACTGTTATCATAAGATACCGATATTTTGAACAGTTGGATATGGCCGTGTATACAATATCCCTCGCTTTAAAATAAAGCAAAGCACATGAGATCCCGCTTAACAATCCTACTAATGTACTACTGGAATCAGTGACATATCTGAACAGAAAAAGCCACCCTCGAGCTTTTTAAAACACACTGTCTCTATTACTGAGTTAGGAGCACAAGTGCTCTTTCCATGAGGGCATGTGGTATTTGAAAGGCAATTGCACCAAAACATGAAGAAAAGAAATCAGATTGTTTGATAAGAGGTGACAGCAAAAAGCTTCCAACAAGTTACTTTATCTTTCCGTATCTGAGTTTCTTCAGCTCACGGACAGTCAGATATAAAACACAAACCGTTTCCTCCAGTGCTCTATCTGCAAAGCCATTTGTGAATCATGGATGGATGGAAACACAGTATTAAAGGTTACAGAGAATTATTCTTAAACGATCTTAGTTGATGTTTATTTTCACAGCATGGATTTGATACAGCAACTGCAGATAAAGCATATATCAAAAATGTTTCAGCAAGAGCACCTGTCACAACCTAAAATATGGAGTTCCAAGAGAGGAAAAGGAAAAAGGGAAATACAAACTCACAAACAGAAATGGACAATAGGGAAATAATGACAAATCAAATACAGCAACTTTTTTTCTGTCTCATATGACACTTCTCATCAGTTAGTTTATGTCAAAGGGGGCAAAAAAAATCTCATGTGACTTTTTATCTATTAGATTTTGCTCTGAATACCTGGCATGCTCCAGAGCTGCCTGTGAGTAGCTGCAGCTCTGCCACACTTGGCTAACAGCCTTGATCGTTGGCTCTGCAATTATACTCACAGATACTCACCTGCATGTCCATATGACACTCAGCTTCAAACTAATAACGAAGACTCTCAAATAATGTGAGGCTCAAATCATTATTTGAGACCCTCAAATAATGATGACATGTGAGTGACTGACACTGCAGCAGAGCCTGCCCTTCCATTGCTGCATCTCCACTTACATAAGTTAAGTTGCTGATGGTGAGATAAGTCATTGCCATCCACAAAGTGCTGGTGTTTAGTATACAGTATTTATATTTTATGAATGTTAACAAGCAAGAAGCCCTGCACAACTGAGCAGTTACGAGCTCAAAAGGCTTTGTGAGATATTTTCTCTGAGGGCTCATTAATGTGGTCTTTTAATGGAGTACTTGCATATCTGAATCTTTAACTGTAGCTATAAATAGGGTTTATAAGTACTTGACAGTGTGTGGCAAAGCTGTGTTAGCAGTGCTTGCCCAGCTTTTTTGCAAGTTATATTTGCACAGGATGTTTAAGAGGTGGGACTTAGATGTTTCCTAAAATGCAAACATGCATACATCCTGATAACGCTGCATTGCAAGTACCATTTTCACTAGATTTAATGCATTTGGCATGTACCCTCCATTAGCCGAGCATCACAACACACAACAAAACAGCTACCATTTCCATGCTAGTGGAGGGGAAACAAGGTCATAAAGAGGTCAAATTACAGTCCAAATATTCCTCAGCAAGTCAAGAGCACAGTAGGGATGGGAAATAAAGAGCTCTCACTGCCTGCACTTAGCATTTAACCCAGAGAGAGGAAATTTTGCCATTATCTTCACTTTTGCTGAAGCAGAGTCACATCAGCCATGTAAAGGCGCTCACTTTCCATGAGCACTGGTGTAACAAGCAGCTTTTGCCTTTTATGCCCAGGCTCTGCTTTCTCCATGACATGTCCACACTATGCTGGCCTGATGGCCTTTCTTCCCTCTTGGTTGTCCATTTAGAGAATTCATATTTTCATCTCACCAGCAACTTAAAATACAGTTTTGTGAAGAACCAACAGAATTGCCCAACTTAATGTACTATATAGGAGTACTTTTTATGATGATATAGTTTTTTTGATGATCTAATAAAAACTGTTGGATGATCATAGCCTTTAATAAATCACCATCAAGTATTTTCTATAAAATAGCCATTTCTGTGCACTGCAGAACTGGTGACATCTCTCTTATTTTGTCTGGCCACGTGGAGGGCACCCACGTAACGCACCTGCAGTGTGCGAGCCCTTCTGCCCCAGCAAAGGAGCTGTCATGGGCCAAGCATGACAGATCTGAAGGGTTGATTTTCAAAATGTTGACAGTCGAAAGCATCTACCACAGTGCTACAAGGTACGGATAGGCTTTTCTTCACCTGTCTTGCTCCTTTAACAAAATAATAAATAAAAATCAAATAAAAACCCTCCAAATTATTGCCTTCTTCCTCGTTTAAAAGCCAAGCCTTGATGGTCTTTGTAAAGAAACACAGACTTGCACACCCACCTTCTCTTGACACAGCACTTTCCCCATATTGTTCATACATTGGTGTACATCTCCAGGAACACAGAATTGAAGTCCAAACGCACCCAGAAAGGGAAACTCTAGTTACCTCAAAGGCATAGTCTTTTCCTATTTGTACCTAGTTTCACCACTCTGTTATACATTTTGTATATATATAAATCATATCATATATCATTTATATTTATATATGAAGATATGTATTCTTTTTAAAAATACCTATTTGAAAAAAGATTACACATATTTGCTGAGATGGAGGCCCAAATACATTGACAAAGTCCTTTTAAGATGACGATTGCGGAGATGTTGTCCTCTCAGATTAACACTGGTTTTAGGTCATTATTTGAATTTTATGCTAGTAATTCTGAATGCTTCCATTTTCGGCTCATCTCTGATGTGAATGCAATTGAGTTTTCCACATGCATACATCCTGCATTTATTTTCACTGTGCTCAGTGTTCAGAAGGTAAGTGAGGATGCTATTAGCCACCATCTATGAATGATGACTTAGTACTTCTTTGGTGGCTTGGTTCAGACGTGTGAGAGAATATGTTAGTTTGTAATGAGACTAGTGTGGGCTGAATTGTTTGAGGGAGCCTATTGTCAAATGGTTACTTTTATCTAGAGGGAAAAAAGGAAAAATCAACCAGAATAATTTATAGATCTAAAGTGCTGAGTTTTTTTGTGAGCATGTATTAGATGTTTTAACACCATTAAGCTATTGCAAAACAAAATATGATTAAATATTTAAGCAAGCTTCTCTCTTTCCTATCCAGGGGTGATTATCTATTTGTCTTGTATCACACTTTTATGCACTTCACATTTTTCAGCACCCTGATCTTTCAGTATAAGCTGAGGAACGCCACCTCCTACAGGAGTAGGCAGGTGGCTCCAAGGATATTTCTTCAACCAGAAATCCAGCAGCTACATGCTATTGTAAGAACAGAGAAAGCAACCCAAAAATAAAGAGCTGTGCTTCCTAGTCATTCATCTCTGCCCACTGACCACAGGCATAAGTATCTTTCTTCCCTCTGCTGTTAAGTCACATTTTCATCCTTCTTCCCCACCACCAGTTATCCTTGCCTTGACCTCTGCCTTGCTGCCTTTCCCCTACTCTATGCTACTGGTTTCTTTTCCTTTCTCACAAGACACTTCCTCCTTTTCCCATTGTTTTTCACCTTCCTCTTAATGAGCAAAACATCTCAATCCTTCCAGCCTTTGGTGCTGAGAGCTTCCTCACATGCTCCCATACTGCCTCCTCCGGGCTTCCCTGCAAACCTTCATTGTAGAGGAGCTCACCCCCAATTTTCCTGTTTTTCATTTGGCTTTGTCTTTGCTCAAATGCATTCCTGAACATGCCCCAGCCTGCTGGGCTAACAGACAAGAGGAAGAGAGGCCAGGACAGGGTGGCCAGATCCAAGCCACCCTCTTTTCATTTCTACTGCCTCTCCATGGCCTGACAGGAGGACCTTTCCCTGGGAAAGAATTTTATGTGGCCTCGCTGCAGATCAACTCAGATTCACTCCACTGAAACAGCAACTATATACTTCTTTTTCAGCAATATAGAGCTGCCCATAAATGTTTGCCCCAGAGCCTTAATAGTGTATCAAAGCACAGGATTTGTTTCTTAGGAATTGTTTCTCCTAACACACATATCTGCTGCCACAGCAGCACTTGTTCTGTTCTGGTGTCCAAAAGGTTACTTTAGTTATTGCCTCCAGCAACAGCAAAACATTCAGCCCAAGAAAAAGCATGATCATATGTAGACAGGACTGATCTAGAAGGCTAATGCTCTCCTTCCTTATTCAGATATAAAATCGAGCAGTGGAGAAAGCAGATAGGACCAGGACTCCATATAGGCAGGAGAAGAGGACTCTACATTTCCCCATAAAGACCTGTTTTGCTGAGGAAAAAGTAGGTTTCACCCTCTTGGATAGGGGCAATAAGTATGTGAGGAAAAACACTTCTGCTGCAGACCCCAGGCTCCAATGAGAAGCAGGGAGAAACCTGCAATTCACTTTGATGTGTTATGATCTGGAGGCAGTAAACAACGTACTGCAAACGTTTCCTTCCTGGTGACCCCTCTCTCTGACACCTATTTGATCAGCAGGTGACACAGCATTTGATCACCCTGCAGGAGCCAGGCCCGGATGCCCATGGCCCAGGTGGCAAGTGCAGGCCGAGCTCTGGCCAAAACCACTCCAAGGTGCTGACGTTTACACAGTACATCCAACCACAAGACTCTGCTCTGATGCTGGTCAACCGACAAGCACGGAGGCAGCCCAGTCAAACCTGGGATCCACGGGTGGAGCTGGGGCCACAGGACAAGTCAGTCTGGGATCACGCAGAGTGCAAGTGGAGACTGAAGCTGCTTATGGGTTGAAGTGGTCAGCTTAGGATTCCCAGGGGGATTAATGATTTGGGTTTTGACCTATTAATCTTATTTAAGAGAGATGGCTCCTGCAAGCAGCAAGGCTTTGACTGGGCCAGTTCCTAACTGGAAATTCCTAAGGGCATGAGGAAAATTGCATCTTTGTCCTCAGGGCATTTTGGCAGAAGTAACTGAACCAGTCTGGAAGGGGTGGTAAGTGTCTGTAAACACAGGGACTTTTGAGGTGGTTCTCACATTTCTATGGTTGCACATGATGACCACATCCCTCCCTCCCTTGGTGACACATCACCAGTATCACAGGCATCTCTTTATAGGCAATTTATTCCCATCTTGGATCAGCTCTAGGTGATTTACTACTCCTTTTCTCATTTCTCTTGTTTTACTTGGGTCTTGGAGGCCCTCTTCCTTTCCACAAAGGTTGAGCTTTCAGCCCCGGTCCCCTCCATCTCTCTTTTGGGTCACAGCCACCCCACTATTTTTTGTGCTCAAGTTATCATCCTCCAGCCCTTCAGCGGGTACCTAGGGGCAGATGTGCTGGGACGTCAGATCCTGCGGCCTCAAGCAGGGCCATGCAGTTCAGTCAATGGGAAAGCCATGGGCCATGCGCAGCAGGAAAGCCAGGCAGTGGCAAAGGCTGCAGTGGCGCTTCGTGGTGTTGGGTTGGTTCACTTCTATTGGGCAGCTGCTGAAATATGTGAAAGGGTGTTAGGTTCACAGTTAAAATAAAAAAGAAGTCTTTCACAGTAAATTTTATGGTTCTCACTACTGTCTGATAACAGCAGTTTTGTACCAGTTTCTAAGCACCTCGCGTCACTGATTTTAACCTTGATCATTCTTTAAAGCAAGGTGTGTGGTGCTTTTATATCAAATCACAGAATGACATAAGAGACAGAGCTCTCTGGCCTACTGAAAAGTTCAGTAGAAAGCCATTTAGAAATACAAATGCAGGTGATGAGCTAATGAATAGAACAGAAAGAACAAAAAACAGACTGAAGCAGAGAAGCCAAAATGAAATGACCTTACAGCAATAAGATAAAGATACGGTTAAAATGCAAATATGGCTCTTCTAAGTGCTGCTAAAGGTAGAAACAAATTACTGAGGAAAACATGCAGCCAATTATACAGAAACAACATAAGTTTCAAGACAAGGTCAGGGGGGCAGTTCTCACTCTCCTTTTGCATATGAATAGCCCCTTTGACTTCATTAAGACCAATCACAAAGATACAACAGACAAGGAATATTTAGCTGCAGAATTTGCTGCATGCAACTACTGCCGGGTGGGTACGTGCTGAACCGAAACCGAGGCAGTCACATGGCTTCGCTTCTCCATTTTGGTTCACAGAGGCTGGCAGTGCAGCCTGACACCAGCAGAGCATCAGCAGTTGTCAGCACGAGCAGCCAGGTCTCGTTCTCTGCACTAACGCACTCTTGTATCCGTGACTTCTGCTTGCTCAGACATGAGTGGAAGCGGTGATGCTTCCCTTAGTGCTGGAGCACCGCAGAGCACAGTGGTTCTCGCCCGGCTGCCCTTGTGCGACGGCGGCTCTCCAACCTGCCCCATGCCCTGGGTAACGCTCCTTCACCTCTGCACAGGAGCCAATGAGACACCGGCCTTTGCAGGCTGCTGGAAGTGAGAGGTCACAGGACTTACTCCTGGCATTTATAGTGTATACGTAGCTCCTGCACATGCCTGCAGCAAGGTTAGCCAAGAGAAGCAGCGGCGACATCTCCCTTGAACAAACACCCTCATGTTGATGCTGTTGCTCTGATGGCTGCTCCTCCCAAGCGCCAGGCGCAGCCAATGCCACGTGGCCTGTGCCTTTCTCCATGACAGTTGTTCTCTGTCACAGCAGGGATAGAAGCAGGAGATCAGAGACTTGGACAGCTGGGTGCATCTGAAGCACTGTTGCTTACAGCCTGGAGGAAGACTGGATGATCTTGTTTGCCAGTGCTGCAAGAGCTCTTCCCAGACACGGATAGGGATGTCAGGAATAAAAGTGCCAGTGCAGGCCCAGCCCTGGCTTTACTCCCTTGCACCATGAGCCACAGCTGTGCCAGCCAAGACGCCCCTCCTGCTGGTAGCCCTGGCCTGCACAGGAGGTGTTTGCTGGCCCTGGGTACAGGTGTGGGTGGGCACTGCCACACGCTCATGGGCCAAGGGCCTGCTGGCATCATCCGTCCGGCCTCAGTAGCCGAGTTGGCACCAAGCACATTGTCCTTGGCTACATTTGCTCTTTCGATCAACTCAAGACGTGGTCAATATGTGCTTTTGTCTCTAGCTCCCACCTTTGAGAAGCCAATCCCAGGTGTGGGGCTCCCCAGGGACCAAGAGCCTGGGAGGCGGCTCCACAGCATTGCTGGATTTAGGAGGCCTCAGGGGGTTCTTCAGGGACAGGAACACTGACCTCCTTTTATTTTTGTCACCCTAGTTTGCAGCAGAGTTCCCACCTCCCATAGTCCCATGGCTCCCTTTACCCTGCTGCTACAAGGAGGTCTGCCAAGTCTCTTCAGCCCTCCTGCGAGGGTGGAGAAACCTCTCCCCCAGGAGAGAGGAAGATGAATGTCATGGATGCATCTCAGGCAAAACAAATGAAACTGCTGGGTATAATTTAAGATCAGCATTTAAATTTTCATGAGAAATTGAAAACTGGAAATTAAAAACTACTGTTTGCACAACCGCCTTCTGTTGATCCGATTATAGGAAACAGCAATGACTGAAATGCAGTGGGGAAACAAAACATATACTCAAGACACCATCCATCCCAATTCCC
>JAUBOD010000491.1:1899458-1923894 GCA_032353885.1 Nothura maculosa | reverse complement strand
GGACATAGTTTTAGCTGTAGGTTGAGCGTAAGCAAACCACACATTCTATACCAAAGCAACATATAAAAGCAGCCACGGTGGGGGGGGAAAAAACTTTAATTTAGTCACATTACTCCAATAAGTAATAATGCATAGCAAGCAATAGTTGGATGCAGGAAGTTTAGAGCAGATGTTCCCTTTACTTTGATTCTTGAGGCAATGCAGTAGCAATTTCTTCCTTTGTAACAGGCATAAATGATTCAGTATTAATAAAAAAGTTGCAAGCATGAAGTTCTTCAAGTGAATAGCTGAGGAATAAAACGCACACCATGAAATGTAGCATTAACAGTCAGGCCTCTGAGTACTCCCCTCCTCCTAGGGAGTACTTTAAGGGAGAGTTGGGTTTTATCTTTGGTCTTACAGTAATTGATTTAAAGCATTATTTCTGCTGTGGATTCTTCTCCTTTCTCCCCCTCTCCTCAGCAGGAGTTTTAGACACTTTCCACAGAGGACAGGAAACGCAGGGCATGACTGGCCCTAGCGATAGGGACACGAGTGCTTTGAGGTCCCTCCATCTTGTCCTGGCCCTCTGGGGCCATCAGGGGCTGCTGGGCTCCGGAGCGGGATGCAGAGGTGATGCAGGGCACAGGCTGTCAAGGGGACCTGGTGCACAGGGACAAGGACAATACATGGGGGAGGCCTCGAGCACCAGCTCTCCCCCTGTGCTGCCTTTGGGCAGTCATGGGATGGGGCTTGAAACAGCCCCGGAACAGCTCTGGCAGCAGCTGCATCTGACCCCTGAGGGGAAGTGGGCAAATAAATGCACTCAGCAAGCCCTGAGAAACCAGGTTGCGCTCTGCAGCACTTGCCAAGGTCTAGCAGCATCTCCATTTGCCCTACTACCAAGACCATGAGATGCAACTGTAGACAGATCAGGGCAGAGGGGTGGGAATGAGGGGGGTTAAACCCCAAACTCCACAAGCTGCCTCCGGGGAAGCAGGAGAGGCAGGGAATGAACATACAGAAAATATGACCATGGAGTAACATGAGAAACCTTCATTTGACATCCACAGGGCCAGAACACAACTGCACGGCTGACACGACTGTGGATAGAGGAGGCCCTGCAAGTGTGTCCCCCTCAATCTCAAGCTCCAGCCTGTGATGACCATAATCAATACTCATGTATTTGGCTCCAGAGCATGGGGAAGAACGGGGACTTCTCTTCACACAGTCGGTTAGGCTTTTATGAGCTCTGCCATGGAAAGCTATGGATGTCAGCTCTGGAAACAGACAAGTGTTTGGGGAGGACAAATGGCAGCCCTGAAAAGCAGGTGTTGGAGACATATGGCCGTACAGGCCCCAAAAGCCCAAGAAATGCAACCTCTCATGTCATGGGCCTGCCAAGAGCTTCCCGCCACTTACTTTCCCTCCAGCTCCCCTGGCTTCAATAGAACAGGTATTTTTCACCCAATATACTGCCACATTATGTGGATGGGAGGAGGTTTACTTACAGAAATGCTTTGCCTCCGCTACTGCCAAGGGAACAGTTTTGGGATGGGAAAGACACAAATTCCCCCAAAACCTGCATTTTCCAAAATATGAACTGTAAAGAAAAAGCCTTTGCCGGAATAGCTGATCCCTTATGGCCATTTTATCATCTGCCTTCTACATGCGCAGCTCTCACAGCTTCTCCCTTTGGCTTGGTGCAACACTGCTGGGAACTGGAAGAAGCGGGAAGTGCAAACACTCAGAAATGAAGTAATGGGACTAATGCATAAGAGACAGCGAGATGTGATGATCTCTTTCCCTGCTTCTAGAGACAGCATAAGGGAAGCTGAGCTGCTCTTTGATAATTACTCCTTAGGAAAAGGCTTAGAAATTACACCCCAAAGAAAAGAAATTGAAGGTTGAGACAGAACTAGCAAGGCCAGTTGCAAGCTTGCCATGACATGTGCTGAGTTCGCCCTTTCTAGACTGTCTCTGTCTGATTTAGAAACCTCCTAAAGCTTCTTCCTGGATGAGGAGTCCATCCACACCATTCCTTTGAACACTTAAGCAGCTTCAGAGCAGTATTCTATGGGATAGTGGTGTGATCCCACACAAGGATCAGAGGATTTTATGGATGTTTATAGCTCTAGCAGCTGCACACAACTATGTCACATGGTACTAAAAACACCAATATGTTTTCCTCTTCAATTCAACTCAAGGATGGTGGTGCCAATTCCAGTAATTCACATGTTGTACATGCAAATGTATGAAGGGCAGCATGAATGAGCTCAGGGCAGACACGCTCCTGCTGTGGCACAGAATGGAACAGACAGGGTCACAGCCATTACCCTCCCTGCCTGTCCTCACTGCCCTCCTCCAGACACCAACTTCTTTGTTTTACAAGAAACAAACAAACACTCCCCCCAAAAAAACAAAACAAAGCAGACATGCAGATCAGCACAGGAAGTTTCATTTGCCTATATGCCTTAAACTAAAGGTCCATCATTGTTATATTGCTTGAGATAGGGCTGCAACAGCCAGTCCTTTCATCTCAGCATATTTAACCTTCCTCCACTAGGATACAGAAAGACAGCTGGGATTTCACCTTTCTTCCAGTACTGACAAGGCAACAGGATTAGCTGCCATTTCCATTTCCCCAAGTCCTCAAGGCACCACATGCTTCCCTGCCACTAAAGTGCCCGTACTCCAGTGACTAGAGGCTTTCCACTCCTCTGAGGAGCTCTGGCAGCAAAATAACTCAAGATCTGAGCAGATCCCTCCTTTTTCCCCTGGTTCTGTGTGAGGAAAAAAAACCACAGTCACATGAGATCGGTGAGTGCCATGGCCTGGGCCCAGCCCCATCAGCCACTTCTGCTTCCCACAGGGAAGTGCAAGCGGCACAATCCCAACTCCAGCCGTGCTGGCCCTGCGTGGCGCTTCCAAGCCCTGCAGCACTGGCTCCCCCCAAATCACAGTGTGCATTTCTATCATATAGAGACACCCTTGGGTATTTGTAATGAAAAGAATGAATAAATGGGGATTTATGGATCTATGAGGTAAATACCAACTTTTCAGGGACCTTCCTCTCAGACTGTCACCTGACTCGAGGCACCTACCCCACAACTCGGGGCCATATCAGGTGCTGCTGAGTCACAGTATCTCCTTCAGCAAGGCACTACACGGGGCAAAGCTCCCAGCAAGGAATTGCACAGACGTACCCAGCTATGCTTGCTAGGCAAGAATGAGCAGGGCTAAGATCCGCACCCGCACTTGCCTTCCCTCCCCTTGTGTGCCGGAAGGATTATGGGGCCGGTGCAGGGAACGTCTTGTCCTGCCAGGGCACCAACCTTCCTCTGCCGGTCTCCAGGAGGCAGAGAGCGGCTCCAAGCAGTTGCGAGGCTTTGTGCAGAGTTCCTGCAAACATCACTGCTTTCTTTCAGAACAGAAAACACAGGATGTTACAGATCAGTGGAAAAAAGCCCCAGTGCCTGCAGAGCCCCTCAGAAGAGGGGAGGCTTTTCTGAGGGTCCCCAGACAGGCTTAGGAAGATGCACTGTTCTGCACTGCTTGACTGCAGTTCTGCCTCATGCACGCCCAGACACCCCTGCCCCCTCTCCAGCCAGGTTCATTACCTTCCCTCTTGCTTAAAGCTTCCCATAGACCTTTTGTGTTTTGCTCCTGGGAGGAGCTTTTCAGGCTCCTTTTGTCAGCTCCATCTCTTTGAAGCCCTGGAAAGTTACCAAGGAGCAGCCTGGCTCCAGCTCCCTGCAGCCAGGCCTGGCAGCAGCTGCAGTGGCCCAGGCCTCTGCCAGGCCATGTCGGTGCTGAGCGCAGAGCGGGCGCCAGCCTCCCACTCCAGTGGGAACGGAGCCTCCTCCATCACAGGGAACGGCAGCCTCCTCTCATCACACTGGTGATTTCATGCTGGCAGATCATATCATTCAGCAACTCAGTTTGCTGACTGACTACTATAGGTGTTCCAGCAGCACCTCAATGTCAGAGGACTTCCCAAAAACACAATACCCAGGAAAGAAGTTTCCTTACTCAGCTTTGCAGAAGACATTAAAAAAAAAAAAAATCCTTTTCCCCTTCACTTTGAGGGTTATACAAGACATACTAGGTAATAGGTTTTTGTTTGTATATAAGCATGTGGTTTTCATGCTGTAGTTAAATGAACACCAATTGATCTGAAGTAGCTAACATGTTCATTAATATGCATTTGTTTCTGAAAACCAGCACTTCACTTGAGCACCCACAGGGCCCATTACTGATGTTACCTACCTTGTAGTGCCTGAAGATCCAGAGAGCACCAGAAGGCACAAAATTCACAGGCAGACAGTGCACACTTCAGCTCCACACAGCCAGGCTGCTTTTAATGGAGCTCTGCTTAATTTATGTTATTTGAAAAATCTGAGCCAGAAGGCCTTTTAATTGATTACAATTAGAAACTGTTGATTGGCCACCTGTAATATCGGTGACCACAATAACATGAGCTTGAGAAGGGACAGAGTTACTATTTTGAAACTATAATTCCATTTTTGATCACAGTAAAATAGCTAGGCAGTGTATTGAATGACATAATATACCTCATATGCTTTAAGCACCTGGGTCCTTGGTCTTGTGCTTTTACAAAGTGCTCCGAGCAATGCCGTAATTGCCTATAAATATGCTGCTGATCCTGCTTAAAGGGACATTGTCAGGCTTGGCAGGACAACAGCTTGATGTAGTGCAATGATAGCCTAAAAAGTCTTTATTTTTGCTGTTCCTAAACTGCCAACCTGTGTTTTTGTTTTGTTTCTTTCTAATAAACCAGTTTCCAGGATAAAAAAGGCTATTAGAGAACATTCATTTTTAAAACAAAGGTCCTGTCATAGAAATAGTACAATGCAGGCTACTTGAACATGCAAGTAAAAGAACTTAGCTGTAAAACACCTCTTTTGTAATATGAATGGAGATAACTTCTACCCTTACAGTTTCTAATATAAGATCAACCCTCTTTGAAGCAAAATACTGCATAGGAATCTCCATTAAAAAAGAGTGGTGCTGAGAGAATGGGGTCTGGGCAGGACTTGAGCTGCGCCACGTATCCATTTTCCATGACATCTAGCATCTGTCAGTCACTATTCTTGTCCTGGTTGAGCTAAAGGGGGAGCGGATGCAAAGAGAGCCAGGGAACAGACTCAGAAAGTTGGGGAGGAGCCTGCAACATAATCACATCCTCAGCAGTGGTGCTGGGATGCAGAAGGACAGTGGGACGGGGAGCTCTCAGGATGAGAGCCCTTTTCTGTCCCTTCTGTGGAACTGAAGCCAGCGATTGAGGAGCTTCTTGACCTCAGGCATATGAGCGGTACTGAGCTTCTCTCAAAGGAGAGGAATATGAATAGCCGAGAAAGGAAAAGTGGCCTGAAATGATCATTATTTGTTCATTATATGATTTGTTTCAGAATGGAACAACTGAGCTCTCCAGCACAGTTTGTACTTCGTGTGCAATTTCAGAAGAATAATCCATAGGTACCATTAAAAGAATGGTGCTCATTGGTGCAGTGGACAAAGACAAAGAGATGGAACAGAGGGAGCAACTGTCAGCAAAGTGTCCAGGCTTGAAGTGACCCCCCTCAGGGAAAGGAAGTTAGAGCCCCTCTAGCTCTTATGTTTATTACCTTTGCTGGCCCTGCTTGCGCAGACATTTCTGAGCTAGGAACCATTTCCGAGCTAGAATTCCCTAGAGTAGCTCCTACATTTGTGATCTATAAATGCTCTATTTAGAAAGAGATTCAAAAGAGTTCAAAAGGTGTTTTGGAAGAGCAAATGTGGTTGTAGCCCTGCTACGAGATCCTTCTAGACTCTGTGCTGTAAGTTTTGAAGACAAAGCTCTAGCATTTCCCAAGAAATATGCCCACAGACAGGCTCTGCATTCCTTTCTGCTTGGGTGGTGAAAGATTTACAGATAGCCTAAAAGTGAGGCAGTCTATTTGATGTGCTCATCCATCACAGGCATGTGTCAGTCACAGGACAGACACTGCCTAAACTCCAGGGACTTGAGAGAGAAGCCTCGGCAATGTGCAAAAGAGAAATCAGAAATAACGACGACAAAAAAGCTCTCTAGAGCCTGGTAGAAAGACAGACCTGCAGCAGCCGTGCCTAAACCAGGGCGAGCTCTCATGGCCAGGGGCAGCACATGAGGTAGCAGTTCCTCAAAGAGGCAGAAAGAAAACAAATCTTCCCCCCAAATTTTTCTTCAGTTCTAGGAATAAAATAATAAAATAAAATAAATCCTCAGGCTGAGGAGCTCATAGAACAGGACAAGGCAAAGCAAATGTCAGCCTAATGACACATTTGGCTCAACGTTTCTCTGGGCAGTAAGGTGCCCCTCACCATTCCTTTACTCACCAAGAGAGCAAAGCAGGATAAGGGCCACGTCTCCCACATTGGCACTCCTTGCAGTGGAAGAATATGGACATGGACAAGCATTTAGATAAAGCCTCGTGCTCCTAACACAAAAGAGCCCTAACAGTTACAGGGAAATGCTTGCAAGTACAACTTCTGTATATTTTAAGAGCTCCCAGAAACCATAATAAAAACAAAGTTACACCAAAGTGTGTATTTTCTTAAATCTTTTTTTTAAAGCTCCTATCTCCTGATTTGCTTTTGAGCTTACTCATTTTTTTTAAATGGTTGTTCCTGACAATTATAAAACTTGTTTTATTTTTCAGAGGTATCTTTTAGAGCCAATCTCAATAGCCTCATTAAATGCATAGCTATATAAATTCCCTGTTATGTGTAGGCAGGGAGAAACTAATTCTAAGGGTTCCCTCTAACAATGATGACTTTAGCATTGCCACCCAGTGTCTTCTACATATATATACTTATATATTGTGTTTAGCATGATGAGGAGTGCCATTAGGGAGTGATATATTATGTACGCTGCATATTCCATCAGATACGTTCAAGTTTTGCTTTTTATTTTTGTTTTGTTTCATTTGAAACTACACTTGTGCCTGATTGGAACAAATATGAACCCAGGTTTTACAGAAAGGTAAGCACCTGTAAGCCTAGATCATGAATGTGAAAGAAATAATAATTTTGTGACAGAGCTTTCTAATGGTCTGTATAGAATCTCCCGCTGTACCAGGTATATACATTGAACAGTTTTATTGTGTGTCAGGCACATTATTTTGCACAGCTGCTAGGGAGGCATTGCTGAACTGGTGTTTCTCTTCCATGACAAACACCTATTAAGCAGTCAGCATAAACTCTTCTTGTTACAGCCTCTGACATCACCCTCAGGGCAAGCGGACACGGAACAGCAATTGCTGAATTGCGTATGAAAATTATAGTTTTATTGTCTATACAACTGAAGGTTTAACTCTGATTCCTGCTCCAGTCAGTTCTGTTACAAAGAAGCAATTCTTTCGTGGAACAAACAAGCACAGTACACCATTGTAATCAAAGGAACAGGCACTATTTATGTATTGGAAAGACTTGTTCACAATAGTGCTAACAGTCTAAAGCCCCAGAAGCCACTATTTTAGCAGCTGTAGAGAAAAAAGGCATGACTAACAAGATGCCACGCAGAGTTAGATATCGTTTTTTTGGAGCACAAATGGAATCATCCCTTTTGACACAACTTAGTTTAATATGCACGACTGATAAGTCGGGATCATGTATTTAATGTTTATATAAGCAGTCTCTCCACCGTAGCGCTCGAAGGCTTCCAGTGTCTCCTGAATCAGATCTCCAATATTTTCACGCTTTTGCTGGCTGTAGTCTATCCCATCGCCTGAATTAACTGTTCAGAAAACAAAAAACAAAAGTTACATTAACGTTTGTTCTTAAGTGTTTTGAAATAATGATATAGGGAATTTGAATTGCTGGCCAGTCACTGTGTCTCTCTTGGACATTTTGCTCTGTTATACAAAACAGCTGTATTTCAAAACAGGACCTTTGCAATATCACTTTAAGGCTGCTGCTGACTTTTGGAATTCTTTTAAGGGATATTTATGTACTACTTACTTTAATATCTAAGTGAAATGCAAATAAAAATAAAGAAAACATATTTTACTATAATATATAGGTGGACTCTCTCTCTTAAATCTCTCAAGACCATTACTACTTCAGTTCATAACATTGCTTATTTAGGACAAAATTCTACTGCCAGATGCCTAAATGCTTATCTACAAAATGTGACTTAAACTAGACTTGTTATGATTTGAAATATGCAATACATATTGTTTTGGGATTGTTCCATGTTAAACATCATATTCACATGCTTGTGCTATTTTCGATGGAGGGGATGTCATTTGACCTAAAGGAGACTTTCGCTATACTACATGGCACCTGTTCAATTCCTGTTCCCTGAAAAATGTATAAATTAAGTCGGTGTCAAAAGGACAGACTATTCCAGCTCCAAGATGCAGTAACGTTTACAGCTTACTGCTCTCTCTCACATGGACTAGCGGGAGTCACATATATTCACGTACACATGGCATAATTAAAAAAAATATCCCACTGTAAGTAAGTATAACGACAAAAAAGACTAGTGGGAAATAACAGCCCAAAATAATGCTAAGTGATTCAAAGGCAGAAAATATATTCCGTTTTGTTTCAATTCAGTATAGCTACAGGGTGCAGATCTAAAATCTCTATAGCCCTTACATCCTTTCCTGGATCCAAACCCTCTTTACCAGTAAAAAATGAAGAACAATGCTCATGAAGGAAGAGTTGATCAACTCTGCAGTAAAAATCATCCTTTTGCTGAATATTACTCTGAAATAGCTGCTCATAGACCAAGTTAATTATCTGTATCCTCGTTTTTCAAAATCACTATAAACATTTGTCTCGTTTCCTTTTGTAAAATGTTTACACAAATACAGATAAGAAAGTATAAGAACAAGGCTTCTCAGTAGAAAGGCATTTCATTTCTATGATGATTACTTTTAAACGCACAAACACTTTCCTGTTTATTAACTATTTATTTCACTGTCATGAGAATCAAAGTTATGATATCAAAATTTACTACAATTGAAATGACTGTAATGTTTGATAAAATGGTTTATTGCGACCTGTAGAAAACATTGAAAGCTATTCAATAAAATACAATTAATTTATACAAAATACATTATGTGGGAAGAAAAGCACATTAAAATTGAGTGCAGTATTGCTTAAGCATGATTTGCTCTTGCAGAAAACAGCTGATATCACTGTGTTGCATGTGCACTGCCAGCACTCCCCACGACACCTGGGAGTGCTTCTGATTTCACTAGTTTGAGCAAAGGAAACCCTGAACCTTGACCTAGGTCTTGGCAAATATGTAAAGGAATTACTGACTTTCCAGCCATTTGCCATTATCTGTAATTTTAAGCCTACACACATGCTCTGTTAATGAGCTTACACAGCTTTCATCATTCTTTCAAAGATGTGGTTAAAAACTGGACTCCAAGGAAGCAATGGTGATAAACTGCATAATGGAGAACTAAGCAAGTTCGCCAAAGGCCGGCAGGACATGATGATAATGTTGGTGGCAGAGTGTATTTTCCAACCTCTCATACTACAGTCTTTATTATAATGCATAGTCTCTGCAATAAATGATACCTTAGATAGTTGATTAAAAGGTACCTAAGAAAATGAGGAAATAGTAAGGGAAATAATTTGCAAAGAAGGGTTGAATGTGAGATGTACAGATCTTCATTGCAGTTCTCTTCCAATCAACCATCTGTGCTATATGAGGGTTTGTATCCTCAAAAGAGCCATAATTCACGCTAATGTCATGACACAGGTTACAATGGACAATACCAGAAAGGTTATGTCAGCTCTGAAGTCACCCGGTAAGTCCCAAAATAGCGATCCTATGCGGTTGTAGGAATTACCAAATCTTTCAGACAGAAAAGATAATGATTAACCCAGCAGGACAACATCCAGCCTAGTACTGAATGTCAGCACTAAATGGATGAGTCAGATGGATCTGCTCAGCACACCTAAGGGTAAATATGTAGTCATAATAATGATGATTAGTTGGAAGAAGATAGTTCCCGAAGTATAGCAGTCTCAGCATGCCCTCCTTTGATTTGACTTTATTTCCAAGTTAGTTTGCACGAGGAGCCAACTTTGTCAGCCACAAAAATGCTGCATATGTAAAGTGTGAATGTGGATCTGATTCAAGCACTTTATGAGGTTGTCCTTTGTGAGGGAGAATATATCAACATAAAAATGAAAGGAAGCACATTTGTCATATCCTCGTCTCAAAGTGAAACGTCTGTCGAATTCAGCAGGCACCAAGAACTCTTTTCAGAGCAAATGTTATTATTGTGTTTAGAAGAAATGAACTAATGCAGTGCTAAGACATTTAAAATTAGAATCACGAAAATGTCTCATTCTCCCTGGATCTTCTCTCTGGATCAAGAAGCTAGTTCCCAGTCTCCTAAATTATGCACCCAAGGTTTCCACGATGCCTTGAAGTGAAGCAAGAGGCCTTGCCCTGTCGAGACCTGCATGAGCTGATGAGATCAGGCGCAGAGCAAGGCGAGGACGGCCCTCCCTGTCCTGCCGTGAGCGCTGCCGGACTTGATGCCGGAGTCGATGCCGGAGTTGCTGCCGGAGCCGATGCTGGCGACTGCAGCCAAGGAAACCCCACACTTACCCTCCGGGTTGGAACTCGGCTTTGGCAGGGAAGTGACGGAGCAACTGCATCTGAAATATGGTTTGTATCACAGTCTACCCAGGCTGCTTCTATTCATGATCCAGGATATTAAGGAAATTCTAGTTTTTTTTCTGTATACCATTTCTTTTTAAAATTTCAATACATTAGTATTACAAATTAAAACTGTAGTTCACTAAAGAAGGAAAAGCCAGAATTCTCTCCAAGTATTAAGAGCTTGACAAATAGGGCAGTTTTTAACTCCTGGATGGGAGAAGAAAGGTAAATCAACCCTTAAAGCTCAGTCAGATCTATTCTTATCTCTGGATGTTTGTTAGCATCCCAAAGCATCCTAGACGTTCTTCCACTTTATCAGATTTCACTTCAAGGAGCACCAGGTTTTGAACAGAGAGCTTTTAATCCCTCAAATATGTTGTAGTATCTCCCTGCAAATCACAGATATGAAAGCCAAGCCTGCTTTTCATGGTGGTTATTTCGAAGGCTCTTCGAAAATCAAACAAAAATTAAAACTG
Source organism: Nothura maculosa (assembly GCA_032353885.1). NCBI lineage: Eukaryota > Metazoa > Chordata > Aves > Tinamiformes > Tinamidae > Nothura > Nothura maculosa. The sequence continues at coordinate 1,912,761 of JAUBOD010000491.1, read as the reverse complement.
GTGTCAATGTGCACCTACTATTGGAGGACTGTCAGAACTTCAGCATATGTGAAATATTTCAGGAATGCTTTGTCTTGGAGAAAACAGTAATACTAACAGATTCCTGAGGAGATTGTGATGCAAGGCTCATGCCTGTAGCTTAAGCAATAGTTTTAGTAATGAAACATAATGATAAATAGTAACGATTGTAACTCAAAGGCTATTCCTCTTTTTCATTGATGAGCTTCTGAGTGCATATGAACTTCAGCTTGCTGCCTGAACAGAAAATTTTGAGGCCACTACTAGTTAATAATAAAGAGCTCCTATATAATGATTTTTAATACATAAATCCTTAGAACTTCACTTGGAAAGACAATCATGCCTCTCTTTTTGAATCCCAGGAAACAGAGACCCTAGAAGGTAATGTGATTTCCTAAGAGCTGTGGAAAATGTCAATCAAAAATCATTTATTTTTTAACTTTTCAGTGTAAATAACAAAAGTGATATTTATGCTAAACTACAACTATGATAAAAATATTTTAAGGTGCTAACTCAGTTCTTCCGAGGAAAACAACAAGTTTTTTTAACAATTAAAAATAATTATAGTAATCCCACATACTAACCACTCATCTGAAGAAGACTGTTACTCCAAAAATACATACCCCAAAGAATGGTGATGGTATTGTGAAATGCAGACTGAATAGGGAATCTATTCTTACAGAAGAGTCAATTACAAACCAATACACAGTTAAGGAATATAAACTAACAATAAAATATGTGGAGGCAATGTTTGGGCAATGTGGGGGCAATTTATCCCTTCTTGGACAAAGCACCAGAAACAAGGAATAAACCAAAACCGATATCAGATATACTGATCACCATGCATGTGTATCAGTGCTCACCTCTGAGGTTCACTGCTCAGGTACATTTAAGAGGATAATTCATTTTCCAAAGGTCTGTTGTGAAGACCAATGACTGTGCTATAGAGTAGCTGGCTTCCTGACTACAGCAGAAAGTGAAGGCTCCTCCTGAGTGAGGGCAGAGATGGGGACGGAGGCCTCCTCCTCAGCACTCCTGTCACTGCACCTTGAATTGGTCCATGGTGGGAATGATGAGCCTGCTCTCCTGGCCCTTTTAATTGAAAATTTGTGAAAAGTTCCTGAAATAAGGACTCTAAACCACTCCTGTCTGCTAAGAAATGTATTCGTTTTACTGAGACCAGAAGGTTATGTTATTTAGTCATTACTATGTAGGACAGAGAAGACTCCCGAAGACTAAAAGCATCAAAAATAACAGTTTTAAATGATTTTTTTTTGAGCTTATGTAGATCACATGCACACAGACACTTCAACCAGCCTTGCACAGGCCAGTCCCACAGCTAGAACATCAGAAAGAAGAGTTCATAGTACAATCTGGGTGGACAGAAAACTCTGGAGTCACCTGGTCCAAACCTCTGCGTAAAGCCAGCTCCAGTTTCAAAGTTAGATCAGGTTGCCCAAGGTCAAATACCTGAATTCACTCTGCACAGACTAAATGCAGATCCAGAAATGGTGCAGAGATCCTTGAGCTGGCACAGCTTTTCATCAGCCATGTCAGTGAACAGAAGTGCTTAAATAGTAGTCCTACTAGTACATACTAATGCTAGTACAAATATAAATAAATAAATAAAAGCCCTTAAATTTTAATACATACTTGATGAAGACAGAGAGTTTTAAGTTTCATGAAGGGAACTATTATCTGTTTTAATACAAAACAATTTTTTTTTGGCATAATAACAGATTCTAACTTGCATGCCTACACTGTTTATGGAAGCTTTAGCACACACCAAAAAAGAGGCACAACATTAGCTGAAAAAATTAAAAAAAAAACAAACTATGAGTTGAAACAATTTTTTTAAATCATACTTGTATTTTCAAATCCCAATTTAATCTCTATTTTTCAAAACACTTTAAAGCTGAAAGCACTAAAAGTGCATTCAAAGATGCAAAATCTTTGAATACACACAGCCTCTTTTGTTGACCTTGTCAATGTTTAGAGTTCCTTGTGTCTTGGTTAGCTTGGCTCCTCACTCTGTTTTTCATCACTAGGGCTGAGTGTTAATCACATTACTACAGTACTGCAAAGCTTGCGGCAGAATGAAGCAAGCATGGATGCTTAGAATTTAAAACAAACACTAACCCAGAAACATTTCTGCTTATCATGGGTTTTATAAAGAACGAAAAACTATAAGCTTTGGATATAAATTAACTGTTTAATGCCTAAATAAAATGCTTTCAAGATAGTCTTATTTCTCATCAGAGGCTTCTTGCTTTAATGTAAAATGAACACTCGCTCTGTTGCCATCTTCCATATGCATCTAGATTTTAGCTTATTTCATAAATTAGCATTTTTTTTGAGTCAGTGTTCTTTCTATAAATACTATTCACATATTCCACGTCAACAGTTCAGTAAGTGGAGGAAGTGCTCTGATTGGAAAGGAAACATTTGACTGACTGACAATGTTTTTAATAATGATGCAAGCCCACTAGAGATACTTTTAACCACTTGTAAATTGCTGCAGTATTAAAAAAAAACTGAAAACGAGCCAAGATTGCAGCTGTTATCACAGTTTTCCATTTCCAAGAAATGTTAGCAACATCAGATGTAACCCATTCTAAGCCTAGACTTTCTTTTTTTTTATTTGAAATACTAAAGTGTAAATGAAATCACAGATTTTGCATCAAATGGTATTAACAAACATATCTGACCAATGAGCTAAAAAACGAGAGGCTTCTTGAGAAAAAATGAGATGTTTTTCCTTTTGTTTTTCTTTTCTAAGTACTAAAATACTTACTCTTACTCTAATGAATTTAGACTTTGACATTTGGCCGTGTTTGTGCCAGTGATCAATATCAAATGAAGTAGTGCTAAATAATCTTAGATAAACAGTGTGAACAACAGGGCAACAGAAACTCGAGGCCGAGATCTCTGTGGCCTTGATACACTGTTTACTGTTGCAAAATAATATATTAGGTCACAAATCATGCTTAAAGTGCAACAAGAATTACAGCACTTACGTGAATCAGATGTTCTTCCAGTTGTTTTCCTATATACAAGCAAGTACAAAGTAACTCCTCTTTGCTAGCTAGAAAAATGTTTGTGTGTGCAAAATTTGTATAGCTTTGCTGGCCTGACCTGAAATATATTTGCATATTATTTCACATTAACTGCTCATCCAAATACAGCAAAAAATGCAAAAGGAATGAAAACCATGCAAAAAAATCCCTTTTGTTCAGTAAACATTATTTATTGTATAAAGCTATTTAAAGTGATAAAGCAGAAAGACGCAAAATGTTTTAAAGTTCACTGAATTCAGTATAAAATATTGTTATACAATAGAATAGTCAATTATTAGCAGCAAGTTAATTCATACCCAAAATCAAGATGCTTGAAAAAACCTTCTTCCTGCTCCCCTTGGAATAATTTTATTTATGTAATTAAAATGCTGTGGAGGGCAAGCCCTGGGATTTTCTTTACAAGCAAAAAGCTCAGTAATTCATTACTTTGTGTTAATAACAGTCGGTGTGTTTGCATGTCTGTCAAGTACTAATGAAATTTATTGTGCTTAAATTCACTCTTCAAAATGGAAGTTTCAAAATCATTACTATTCAAGGGCCTTGCCTGGCATAGCTTGTACAGCACAAATTTCTGTGACAACTGAATGACTTCAATGACAGCTTTTGTAACTTAGGGGTGGTGGGGTGAGTCCATTAGTGTCATTAAAAAGCAACCATTTAAAATAGGTTAAATAGCCTAAAAATGGGTCAATACATTGAAAATTTCCCATGAATATTTTGGCATTAAATTGCTAGATATGCCTGTAAGTTGTTGAATCTGCCTGAAATTGCCAGTTCTTCTGTTGCCTAATTAAGTGCAATAAACAAGAACTTTAAGTTAATTGAGTGTTTTTCAGCAGCGATTTGAGCAGGGACAAGGAGATGGCTATGAAAGGCTGCATGGACTTGCCAAGACTTCTTTCATCACCATGGGACAAAGACTGAATTTATGCAGCTTAAAGTACCGATAGCACTGAAAATGAAATGTACTGTTTTATCCTCAAGCCAGATAGAGAATAGTACACTCTCTCCTCCCCAAATATCTGTGCAGTAAGGGCCAGAAATTTTTCTTCTACTATGTATAAAAAAAAAAGGCAAACTGAGTGATCTGATTCCTGCTTTGTTTGAGTTTTTCCAACTGTATTGGTGTCTACAAAAGATTAAAAAAAAAAACCTCTAAAATATAAATGTGCATTCTTTTCATTTCTTTTCATTCTTTTTATGAATAACTAAAAGGGCATTAAAATAAATGCTCATCAAAGGCTAGTTAACAGCCATTCGTTTTACGGTAAGCAAACCTTGCAATTGAATTTATAACAGTTTTTCAAATAAGCAGAAGAAAGTCATTTTTTGACACAACTATAATGTATTATAATGTGTAGTCTTTACTTGCAAGAACGTAAAACAGATAAAAGAAAAAGAAAATTGTATCCCCTAGGTGTGCTGCTTCCTATGTTGCTTTCAAAGGGCTTCAGCTTTAACAGTTCAAAAGCTGCATTTTCTTGGGGAGTGATGGGAGGACCAGGGGTCAGTAAAGCTTTAGGAATCTCCCACCAAATTATCTCTTCCTTAATGTTTTTCAAAATGTATGCTTTCAGCATTTTTCCTGCATTAAATGTGAAGAAAGGTAAGTGAAAGTCAGATTTTTAAGGGAAGCTACATGCAAGTTATGAGTGATATGGAAGCCATATGGAAAAAAAAAATCCAATCTATCAGGTCATAAGAAACTTATTTTGATTTATGTAGCAGTTCAGTCTTCCAAAGTGATGCTTGAAGAGACTGTATCTTGGTATGCCAGAAAATGCTCTCTTGTGTTCTCTAGCACACAGGTGAGGCCATATGACCACTGTTATGAGAGAATATTGCACACAGTCATCTCCTACACCCAATCTCTGTGGATTTTTTAGGCCATTTTAAATTTCAAAGCCATTACTAAAGAATGAGAGATCCGAAGAAAAGGAGATGCAAGAGCTTTCCAGTGGCACTTACAGAGTTCCTCAAATTTTGTTTTGAGTTTCTTTAAAAAATGTTATTTTACATATTGTCATTCAAATATTTTCCTTCAAAAAACCCGTGAGCACTATTTACTGCTTTCAAATGAACTTCAGAAGCATCCTTTTCCCTGAACATGTATTCCTTCTGAGATAAACCAGTGAAAGGGATATTGGCTGGTGGCATGTTGCAAAACTGCATTGCATCACCCATCTCAGCAGCTTGAGCATTCAACCAACTTGGCTAACATTGCTCCTCCGTCCATCCTGCCACCAGGATTACTGCAGGCACTGGAAAAGTGAAGCATGCTAATGCTGCCAGCTCCCAAATGTTGCTATTTTCATGCCATACTAGATTTGAAAAATGTGAAGGAAATTAAATTGCAATAATTGCTACTTGGAAAGTATGAACTGCTGGCATGGGCAGCCCGTCAGTCTACAGGGAAAGCCAAAGAATTTTTCAAGGGTGTATCTGTGCAAGTCCATGCACTCAAAGCATTGTATCTTCCTCAATCCACAACAAGAAATGCAATTGATAACATCAAATATGATCAGACAGATCATATCTGCATATTTTTTCCAGTAAACTCTCCCACTTCTAAGACAACCTACTGAGATATAACAAATTGACACATTCTTGCAATGCATAGATATGTAATTATTTGCCCACTTATGTAAATTTATAACATTTATGTAATGGGTATCATAGTTTATAGACTATATCTATTTTTAAATGTACCCATATTACTTTCACAAAGAGACTGTGTTACAAGTTAGAAGAATGCTTGAATATGACTATTTGTAATCAAAGAAGTACAGGCACAGAACATGCATGTATGGAAATGGCTAGCAGTTTTTTTGAGATCAAAGATAATTCAAAGTTTATTCATATTAGTATTTTAAGAGGAAATATTTTAAGAGGAAACTTTTTTCTTATTTTATTTTAGAGTTAGCTTACTCATGTTCATTATTTTTAGAAAATGGTCTTGTTTCAGTAAAAAAATGTTAATTCAGAATCTCTTTCTCATTTCCAGATAGTATTTTTGTGAAAAAATAAAAACAAATAATAGGTTCTAGTTATGTTTATGATTTGTTATGACCACTATATTATTTCACTGTTAGGATGCATAGCAGCAGAGTATACATGACTTTAGGAAAAAAAAAACAAAAAAAGAACAAAAATGCCCAATGCTGCCATTTCTTGAGCAGCAGTTCAAGAATAACAGAAGGCACTGCATCAGAAAAATATTACCGAGCATTTTTGCACAACTGCAGCTAATACAGAATGATAACTTTTGAAGGAAACTACGTGATGTTATTTTAAGGAAAAAGAATAACATATACTAGTCTATAAATCCATGTGAGCAAAATTCCTTATGAGTCACCAAGAAATTTCATCATCGAATGGTGATTTCTGCAGTTCCTCAATTACTCTTCCTAGAGCAACCCAAGCTTATTGCGTACTGTGCTGGTAAACAGAACACACAGTTCTTATCCTTGGGACAAGAATATAGACATATATATTAAGTATAATAAGCAAATGAAAAAGAAAAAACAAAGGATGAAAAGGAGGAAGCCACGAGCATTTACTTGGCTAATGAGCTTATTTAATGTGTTCAACAATAGCTTGTTATACATTATGGATTAGGATGACTATTTCATAATGTAATTTTTCAGTATCACACTAGATAACAATGGTTTCCTCTGTTGTTTGTTAGTAAAGCAAGGTGGAAATGTAGCTAGGCTGATCTGCGCTTCTTAAGCTGGGTTGGATCCTAACAATCTTTGCTTTACAGTTTGAGTAAGATATCACTTACAAGTTTGCTTTGGGACATGATGAGAAGAAATGTCAACTATATTAATATAAAGTACAAGGCTCCTACAGAAGGGTATGCTATCTGCTTGTGTATTGATTTTTTAAGGATCGGGGTGGTGGAGTGGAGCTGTTGGCTGGTGCAAGAAAGGAGGGGTAAGAGAGATTGCTCTTACCTCTCCTGTTTTATTGCCTGCCTTCCTTTAAATCAAATGGATTAAAACTAGAGTCAGTCAGATATCTCTTCCTGATTTGGTAATGCCCTCATTATATAGAAGCATAAGCTTTCTTCTCCACTTAATCTCAAAAAAATGCTGAAGAGTCAATGAGTCATCTTCGGCATACTTGTTATCAGATCTAGTGCTTCAGCCATCTGCCAAACAGCTCCTGAAACTGCTGTCATTTGGCACGGAGGTTATAATCACGGCCACAGAATCCTCAGAAGGAAAACACGGAAGGAACGGAGCTAATATCAGTTTATTTACACGTTCTCACCATTGTCACATATCCACATTCAGCAAGTCAGATTGCCTTAAAAAGTGGTAATGATTCCATTTTTTTAGTGGAAATGGTATGATATGATAAAATCAAGATTTTATAGGAGTCTAACAATAGTATTGCTCATAATGCTGGCTTGGCTAAATACAACCATGGAACATGACTATGAAAACAGGCAGCGTTAGAGACACGGGGCAGATGATGGTGGATCCTCCAGCAATTAGAAGGGAAAGTTCAGATCAAGGTAGTAATTGAGATACTGCACGTCCGTCACAAGGGCTCTCTGTGAGAATCCATGGGTCTGCACTACATTGCCCCACTCCATGAAACAGGGGTTACCTTCCCAGGAAAGCATCCGAGCAAGGGAGAGGCTGAGCAGTGAGCACCACAGAAGTGACTAAAACCTGTTCCTCTGAAACTCCAGTGCCTGCACCTACCTGGGTGCTGCAGCCCCAAATGTCTCCTGACCATAGACATCCACTACCATTCTTACTGAGAACTGGGTGAGACCAGCTGCTTTCTTTAAAAGCATGTTGAGTCACAAACCAGTAATGATACCTGGTTCCCATGGATATGTGCTCTTTCTCTGCTACGCTTATTTAGAATAATAAAGCAACTTTTCTGTAAGTTCTATCAGCCCAAAGATAGTCTAAGTTAAGGCCTGTTCTGACATTCCTGATAATATACATTTATGTGTGTTATATATCCATGGTATGTAATGACTAAGTTCTGCTTGCCTTTCTCTCAGCGTGGGCACAAATTTGGATCTCTCCCCTCTACCCAGCTGCTTACTTTGTAAAAAATGTTTCCAGTCTGATTGAAATGTGACAATAGGTCTAAAAGTAACAGGAATTGAGGGATGGGGGAACAGACTGCTAGAAAAGAAAATCAGTGTGTCCCCATAGGCCTTGCATTATTAGCAAGGCACGTAAAAATGAAGTGGGGCACCTGATGAACAAGGCCCGCTACTGCCTTCTTACTGTATGAAAACCTAGAGGTGACACACCCCTCCAGGAAGCAGGCCACAAGCACTGCATCCTTCAGCCTGTACCGTTTCAAATCTACATCTTTCCTCATCATGGACATCTCAAATATCTATCAAATTAGTGTCAGAGAGGCACTGACATCTGGGTACATCAGTGAGCAATGAGGAAGCCCTAAGAGGAACCTGTTGTTACGCTGTGAACTCGGGCCAATGTTTTCACAGACATCCCAAGCTAAGCACCCGAATCCAGTCTGGGATTGGTAGCTACCTGAGTGGGCTGATCTTGGGCCCTCACCAGTTCCAGTTGAGGGCTGCTGCGAAGCACAACATCTGTACATGAGGACAGATACTTAAACGGCTAAATGCAGATTTAGATAAATATATCTGCCGTGCCAAGTTTTAAGTGTTTTGACTTGAAATAACTTCCTAACAGATGGTTATTCTACATTTATCTTCATTTATTTATGGCTGTTTATGTTTGTAGACAACTAATAACAAATCTAAAAGTGATATAAGCTTATTCTTTGTCTTCTTTTTTTTTTATATTACAATATCAGTTAAAGATATTATTGTACTGGGCTCTCTATAGAAAGTACATCAAGATTCTGTGTGGTACTCACAAGAGGTTTTTCTAAATATTTAAGAATAAAAATGCTGTCACCGTAAAGCAAAATGAACAACCAACATAAATTAGATTTTACCATTCTTTATAATGTTGTAAGCTTTAGTAAAAATATAATTCCTTCCACAACTTCTGAAAAAGGAAGAAGATACAACAATGTGGACACAAAGCACAGAATATGACAATATGTGTATCAGATGCTTCAGGAAACAGACTTCAGCAAAATTCATTCAAAATTGTCCTATTATATAAATCTCATACTACATAAAAAGCAGTTCTTGGTACCAAAAGTGGATATAGGTTTGATATATGAAATTGCTACATTAAATAATATAAATAATTGGGACTAAACACATATTTATTTGCATCAAAACATTTTCCTAAAGAAGCAAACAAGGCAAGCAGGTACTGAGAAAGAAGAGCCTAATACCGCTTTTCACCTTTCAGCTTTTACTGCAAGTAATTCAACAGGTTACAGAAGCCTAAATAAGCTGCAGTTAACCCCCATCTTTCCACCATACTGACTAATGAGTTTAATTTTAATATGAAAAGACTTAACCGTGTTGTTATTCCATAACAAAGAAAAAAAATTGGACGCAAACTATAATATCCACAAGGTAAACAACATTTACTGTAATTATTTCCTTACACTTCTGCTACATGCCTTTCTAATATATGCAACTGCAATCATTTGAAGAAGATTCAAAAGATCATTACAGCTGCCAGCACCTTGTCTACACATGTATGTGTGTTGAAACATCATCATATTTTTACCAAGAAATCAGATCTAGAATGAAGCTGAAGGAAATTTCCCACCGAATGAAAAAGACTATTTATTTCCATAAGCCAAATGAATTTTTCAGGAAACATAAACTCCAAAAATTATTGATGTAGAACAGTTTTTATCGCATCAGCTGCAAAGCTCTACTGGGAAAAGGAGAAAGAAGAAACCCTTAGGCCACATTTTGTGTGACCTAATTCTTTCAAGGGGATGTTGCTGCAAATTTTTAGGAAGTGACAATGCAAATGAACTACCGTTCCCACTGTGATCTTTTCATGGAATCTCTGCATAACCTCAAAAGCACACATTACACCAAGACTACAGTACTTAGCTTTCCTGTGTAGTTTAATTATTTTTGAATGTAAATGATCAGAATAAACAATTATCACATCCATATCCAGTAGAAGAGAGGGCTATGCTTCTATAAATTTATGGTATTCTGCTGTTAAGACTGTCAGTTTAAAGCTTTGGTCTATGCACTAGTGCTGCCAGTTAATGATTAGTCTACTACCTTTTTGTGAAATTGCACTTCAGTCAAGGGAAATGAAGTAAAGATGAGGAAAAGAGAAACTAATATTGTTAAAGTCTAATTAGAGCAGCAGGGATAGCGCTAGACTTAGCTGTGTTGAGGTCTTCTTCTTATTAAGTTCAACTCACTGAATTCACTAAGATTGAATTCTATGATTTGGTTTTCCTGGGTGAAGTGTTAATAGGAATGTGGATTAACCTTTTCTTCCTGTTGTGAAATTGTTTTTATATCAATGTAAAGCAGGACACATTCTTCTCTCAGAGAATACCCTGCTAGCATCAGCCCACTGTCACTCATAATGATTAGTGCTATGCACTTTATTTTAAAGGAAATTACGTATCTTTCAGGATGAAAATTTCATTCTTTTTAATTCAGCATCATCAGCACTAGAACTTCATTTTCCTGACTTACTTTCAGTGTCAGACAGCTGTTTCTTATGCAGTTTTAATTCAACCTCACTTGATTCCAAATAGGCACTGAAACCCAGATGAATGCATCTGTATTTTAACAGCTTAAATGGAGTAATGCACATTTTAGCTATAGTTGATAAAAACTTGGTAATTAAAGAATATTTTTTTAGAAATGTCACTGGATTTCATCTAAAAAAAAAACCAAAAACAAACAAATAATAAAAAAAAAAACAGAAAGGAATATTGCACTTACCTTGGTAAGACACTCTATTTTTACTCTAGAACATCTAGACATCATAATATTTCACTAGAAAAATCAAGAATTGGCATTCACAGTATTTTTTTTTAGCCATATACTTTATAATGCTTGTGATTTCATGAAAGTGTTAGAAACCTCCATTTGATAAAATCACACTTGGTAAAATAAGTATTCATAATAAAACCTGTCTGGGCATAAATACATTTTATTGAGAAATGTTATGCAGAAGGCTTTTTATCCCTCCAACCACAATTCTTTAATACAAAGTTATCTGAAAAATATATGATTTACATAAGACAGATAATATTTTAAATGAAAGAGTTATTTCACTTTACATGGTGCACAAAGTTTATTTGTACACTTTGCAATAGATGATAGTAAAACTGAGTGCTTAGTCAGCTAGAATTTTAACTATTTCAGATATAACATGTTATGTTCAATCAAATGGTTTAAATAGATTACTACAACAAATAGTGGAATGTGTATTGCATCTCAAATGTTTCCTAAAACAGACTGGATTTGGAACATCTGGCATTGTAGAACATTGAATAGCTTGAAGTTTTGTAAAAAATGGGCTTTCCACCTGAGACTATATGTAATATATACACCTGAGCTGAACCCTGTATCTCTGTGTTATGATTTTTCCCTGTTTGGAAACTGTCAAGATGAATTTCTGCAATTATTTTTACTTAGGGACAACAAACTAGGTTACAGATATCCTATCTGCCATCCAAAGACATGGTGTCTGCCTTAAGTATCAAGGTCCCTTAGAAAATGATATTCCCATGTACTTCAGAGATGGTCTTCCCCAGTTGCTCTCTTTCTTATTAATTGTGAAGCTAGCATTCTGAAAAATGAAGTCCGTGAGAGAAGAAGATAATCTAATTCAATAAATAGAGGAACAGATTTCAGACCCTATGTCAGAGGATATCAGCTTGACCACAACACTCAGCTTTCAGGAAAAGCTGAAAAATCACTGCAAATTAGTATCCTTACAGCTGCTATACAAAGAAGCTAAGAAGAAAATAGGACATAGAATAAGGTGAAAAAGGTGAGCTTAAGAATAAATTAGAGTGGTGATCTATTGTGATTCTGTCTACCTAGATACTCAAGTCCTATGGAAGGTAAACAAACAAACAAACAAACAAATAAAACCATCTCTTATTTATATGAGGCAAATGAGAAATTCTTTATCCTGGAAAAGGATCTGATATTGGGGAATGCTGACTTATTAGAAAATAAGATTTTTTGAATTTACATTTAAATAATCACATTAAGTAATAATTATTTGGTTTTACCTTAATTACAATTTGCTACTTAGCTGTACAGTTTTCTAAAAAGGAAAATGGTTTAAGTTAAGAAAACGTGGTATTTAAAATGCATGCTTGTAGTACTCTGTATTTGAAATAAGTTATGGATTATGACTGTGTAATTGACTGACATTCAATTAAAAAGCTTGAAATTAAGTAAAGTTGGCTGTGTATTGAACTGTTTCATTTTAGTGAGCTTCTGTTGGCAAATCAACAGATCACTCTTGAACTGTATCATCAAGGGTGTAGAATTATAAGTTGAAGAACAGAGTCTGTAATCAACACGCTTATCTGTCTCTTGGTGCTGTTATCTTGAGTGATGCACATTTCATTTCCATCTTTTGAACCAAACAAAATCTTAGAAAAAGTCAGAACAAACATTTAGATTGTTTTTCACAAAGTTAAAGTACAACTTGCATAAAATAACTTCTTTGGAATGAAGTATTTGTATGAGCTGAAGATGACTAAACATTAATTCATTTATTCTTTTCTGAAACAACAACAACAAAAAAATCTAGCAAAACATAATGGGTAGGAATTATAATACAGACCATGAGGAATAACCTATGCAACAGCATTACAAGTCCTCGAGGTTTATTGACTTGGCAGAAAACCAGTTTTATTTGAATCTTAGAATTACTAGTGCATAATATTCAGTTTGGTTTTGGAAGGAAGAAAAAGAGTAATAAAGAGAAATGAACTCTTAAGACCTCTAGATCATGACGTGAATGTGTGATGCAGGGAAAAGCCCACCACTTGGTATTTTGAGCTTTCCCTGAAACATTCCTTGGAGCCGTTTGGCTTATTAATACAGTCATAACCATTACAATAGATTCTCAGCAGCCAATATGAACTAGGAAATGCCAAGGCTGTGGTCTTTAGGGTTGTCTAAAGATTATAAAAAGATGGATCTGATTTTGCTCAGCAAGCTGAGTAAAAGACAAAGGAAAATGTGTTTCCTAGATCTATGATCAACTAGGTCAACTATGATCTAGGTCAACTGCACTTCAGGAATTCCTGCATGTTTTCTA
>JAUBOD010000491.1:1881904-1899358 GCA_032353885.1 Nothura maculosa | reverse complement strand
GTTTCCTAGATCTATGATCAACTAGGTCAACTATGATCTAGGTCAACTGCACTTCAGGAATTCCTGCATGTTTTCTATTTTAATTAATGGAGGTGAAAATAGGTCTGCGAATAGAAGCTAAGTTACGGCAGCTTCTGTTCTAGACAACAGTAACAACAGTATAAGGCACGCAAAACCTACTAAGTGGAGTTTACAAATTTGCTTCTAAATGCAAAATGCAGTATAAGTGTAAAATAACTATTTATAATCCTGTAATATTTTGTAATTAATGACACCTTTACTTAATGATTTCTAAATTTTAACAGCCTTTGCAAGCTATGCTATATCCTATTGATCAAAACACAACAGCAATAATTGCTTTATTTTTCAGAGAAATCAGTGTTTCCTTATGGAGAAAGCAGCAAGCAGGCAAAACTATTTTACCCCGCACCGCAAGTCACTTCCTGTCATGTATCTTTTATATGTTCCTGAGAAATTGTGTGAGGTTCTCTTTTTAGTATGGTACCCATCACTGCTTTTTTTTTTGTACAGTTAAACTGGTAAAACACATGGGCTTTCTCTGAATGAGGAATTGAAAAGTATGTTGTCAACATGTTTGTTAAATTTTATTGAATTTAGCATGTATGCATGCTAAATTCAAAATGCAATCTCTTTTTCTAAACTGGCAAATCACAAGTTACACTGAGTAGAGCCTGCTATACAATGTATAGATTACATACCATTATAGCTCAATATCTATTACCTCTGATTTCATAATCATAGTATATCCACCTTTTTTTTATTAGAAAACTTTTTTTTTCCTGATGGGTTTTTCCTTTTCTAACATAACCTTCTGAAAGTTCTCTATTTCTGGATCTGAAAATTAATTTGATTGATGATCTGAATAAATAAAATATTCTTATCTGGCTGGCCCCAAATAACTGATGAAATACATTCACTAGAAAAGATAAAAATCAAATAATAATCCGAGGTAGGAAGGGCTCTGAATGTCAGTGGAAGCTGGTTGTCTGCAACATCTTGAACAAGTTCCACCTAAGCCCTGAATCCATCTGGGGCTCCCTCTGAAAAACACACTGGCTAGCACTAAATTCAAGTGTGTCACTCATAAACAGGCCTCCATAATAACCTTTCCTTTCTCCTCTCTTCCCATCTTAATAATTGAAAGTCACTGTAATCTGATGCCTATGTTTATGCTTATGGTCACTCACTTTAGGATTTGCTAGTTGGATGATATGTTGAATGCTAGTTGGATGGGTGTTTTCTTTTTTTTTTTTACAGTTATCCTGTAATATAGCTTGAAACATGGTTTCAAATTACCAAATTACCAACTTCTAATAAACATTTAATATAAAAAAGAGGGCATGGCTAAAGGACATGCTGCCAGTCATTTACATTTTTTTCTAGTTTTACTATTTAGGAAAATATCCCTTGAGCTATAACTCTTGATCATTATGCATACTAACTCCTACAGTCCTTAGCAATATTAATAGCAGAAATTCTCCATATCTATTGCAGCTCTGTTGACAATGGCATAAAAATAAATAGGTGCAGGAAAAAAAACACCTTCAAATGATCGACCAAATAAGATGCAAGATCTTCTCTAAAATCAGTTTGCCCAAGAAAAGAATAATCTTTAAATATTTTTCTCTTTCCATACAAGTTCTAGAGGTTAATGAAACATATAAAATTGAGTTAGCAGCAAGACTGCTCCACTAACCCTGAAGATTTCTAAAAGACACAAGATGAGGATCATCTAAGTTTATGCTGTAACCGCAGTAACCTGCATGATGAAATCTATGGACTATACAAAAAATTAAATCAGCTTTAAATTAAATCAGGATAAAGGAAGAACATGTTTCAATAATATTACAGGAGACTTTTAGACTTAAGTTAGTATGATGACAAAGAGAAGGAATATAGGTAGCACGGTGAGGTGACCCACTGAGTAGCTTTTCACTCCAGTAGACACAAGCTGAAAGTCTAAATCAAATCATAAATGAAACACATTTTTGGGGCCATTCTTGCCCATTTGTTCACTGGACAAAATCACCACAAAATATGTCCAGATTAATTATGACCAGCAGCTATATTCAAATGGCTTGGATCCATAATAGTAGCTGTGTTGGATGATCAAGTTGCAAAACCAATGAAGAAAGGCAGAGTTGCATGATATTTCTACAATGCATCTTTTTTTTTCCATGGCAAATAGTTTTTAATTTTTCAAAGTATTGAGATCACATGTAATCAGGAAAAAAAAAAAGTCAATAACTAGGACAGCAACAAGTAAACAAGCTTTCTATTTCCCAATAAGTAACAGTAAAATGGGAGTCTAGATGGAGGCTTGGAAGGCAGTGGTATTTTACTTATCTTCCCAAACTCCTTAGGTAGAGAGAAGATTATATACATCTAAGAGGAAAATCTGAATGAAAGCACAGAATTGTATTTAAATACAAGTGATAATTTCAGCTGATTGCTAATTGATGATCATTATTATGTCAATAATCTCTTGCTACTAGCGTTGGCCTTCTGTCATTACTACCTTCTCTTCCACTTTATTTCTTTCAGGAAATACAGCCCAGGTTCATGCAAACAGATGCAAGGGCAGAGAGGCATTACCATTCTGGCAGCTGGGAATGACAGTTAGCACTTCCATTATTTTCTAACAACAATGATTCAGTTTCTTAGCTAAATTCTATCCACTGAAGAACCTGAACTGAACAAGCCACATATCCACTTGCAGCATAGGAAATATATTAACTGTTTGTCCCGCATTCCCACAAAAAGCAGAACAAATGAAGAAGTAACTGTGTAAGGTAAGCCATTAATTGCTGGGGGAACTCTTTGGTCACAGCCCTCCATCACTTACAACAGCCTGTGGCTTAGAGACTTCCTGAGCTTCATGACAGCCATTGACAATTTTTTCTTCCAACTCGCTAGGTAAAAGTATTGTGGAGATGAGAAAATATCCGAGATTTTGACAGGTTATTGGAGGACTCCTTGGGACACTCAAGAACATGGGACACAGCACTTGATTTTTACTCCATTCTAGGCAGGATAGAGAGAAATTAAATTGAAGGAAGTAGAGCTGGAATACCTTGCTTTGCTAGTGAGGTATATTTTGAAGTATCATTCTACACATTGGTGTCTTCCTGTCTGGCACTTAGTTCAGAAATGAAGGAGATGATAATTATATAGGCTTTTACTAGGCCAGAACTACAAGGCTTCCAGGAGAAAAGCTTGTCTTTTAACCTTTCTGTCCCTTCTCAATCTGCTAATTTATCTGAAACTTTATTTCAGCTCCATCTTGCTTGCAAGATTTCAGGCTCATTTGTCATTCTAAAAAGACTGTTTCACTCTAAGTACTAGATAAATATCCTAACTAAACTAAACTTTTGAACTTCAGTATTTTTATAACTTCACAGGTTAATAGTGCAAGTGCTAGCCATTTCAGTCCACAAACATACATTTTTTTTAATCAACTAAATGTTGATTGAAAACCCCAAAAAAACCCAAAACAACCATTATCAGACATTAGTAGCCAACAGTTAAATCAATTAAATTTAGAACAATTCTAAGACCTCTACTTCTGCTATTTTACCACAATAATACAATTACAAGATGATAGAGTGTTTATGCTAAATAAGAGGTAACATAGTTATAACTATATAAATCTTTGAATTTAAATTAAGGTCCAAGAGTCAACTCAGAAATGAACCAAAATACTTGAGTTTTGGACTGGAGGATCCCACTTCAATAAATCACTTAAAGTGGTTCATTTCTTCCCACTTTAAAAAGCATGCTGGCTTCTGTGCTTAACTATAGATCCAAGCCTGTTGCTAAACTATTTCCCAGAAGAAGTAACTTTCCCAAGTCACTGCTGGAACGGCCACTATCCAAACCTCAGCAACACATTCCTAGACTGAAAAATCAAATGCACATGATTTTAACATTCCTATTTATCATGTTAATTTGTGAGCACAAATGTATAATTAATAAATAAGAAAGTAAACAAAGATGTTTTCATTTTCCATAACCATGCCAAGTGTCCCCACAACAGGCAGCAGCATTTGGCATGGTTATAACACGTGTGTTAGTTTTTCTTCATGTCACGGTGTTGCATATCTTACCTTATGCAGTTGTAAGCTGACTGCTAGGGCGCAGCAAACATGTCTTGATGGATTGTTCAACAGTTAAACTACATCATCCTTGTCTGCAAATGCATGTTCTGGGAGACAGTCCCTAGGATAATTGATTACTCAAGAATCTTTTGGAATAACCATATGACCCCAGTTTCTCAGTAGAAACTAAAGCTTTAAAGGCTTTTGATCTCTATGTTTTTTTCCTTTTCTATGAGGTGTCAGAAACAGCTATATATTACTTAGAAGATGCCCTTTAACATAA
The DNA here is from genome assembly GCA_032353885.1 of Nothura maculosa. Classification (NCBI taxonomy): domain Eukaryota; kingdom Metazoa; phylum Chordata; class Aves; order Tinamiformes; family Tinamidae; genus Nothura; species Nothura maculosa. The sequence goes on along the minus strand of JAUBOD010000491.1, from coordinate 1,894,957 downwards.
GAAAGAACATGGAAATTCTAGATTCATCCCTAACGAGCAAGGGAGATGCAAATCTGAGCAATCCTTCACACTCTTGGGTGTAAAAATAAACAGAAATTTGAAGTCAGATCCTGCCTACTGCTCAATCTCAGAGATCCACAGGGAAAGTAGAGAGATTGGAGTGTTATTGGAATTTCACTCTAAGATGTCTTGCTGCATCTGTCTGACATTAGAAAACATTTTTCTTCTTGGGAGATATTAAGTAGATTTATTTTTTGACTATTAAGGAGAGTTCAAACTCTGACTCCACTGCAGCAGATAAATGATTCTACTGAGTTAGACAGAACTTCACATATCAATAAATACTTCTGTAATTAGACATATTAACTGTGTGCAAGTCCACACTCTAACCTAAGGCCTACAAGATGAAATCACAGACCTTGATTCAAATAAAAGTGAACATAAATTTGAAAAGCAACAAAATTTTAACCATCATGTTTAACCACACCTTAATGTACAAATTCATTTTCATAGGCATTTTAATATTATCCAGGTGAGTGATATTACATTAAGATTTGAAATTCAAGACAAATTCCCATTAAAAAAAAAGAAAAATGATCAGGAATGGAATGGAAGAAGTTATCCCTCAGTCTTAAGTTCATAACTTATATTTTTTCATAATCATATTTTTTTCTGTAAATCACTAAAAAACACTCATAAATCACTAACTACTATTCGCTTTTGGAACTCCAGGCATAGATATAATATTTAAAGTGAGATTTTATCTGCATGTTAAATACTCATTATCTTCAACATCTCACTACATGAAATGATTCATTATTTTCCTTATATTGAGTCAAAGAAACAGGTTGTTTTGTATTTATAGAATGTACTCTGTAAAGATGTGAAATGTTAAGAAAAACTGAAAGTACTAATAAACAATTATGGGATACAAGTTATAGCTTGATGTCCTCTATTGGGGTTCTTATTTTACAACTAAAGTTTAGAAAATCTTAGCTATCGTATTATCTTCCTGTATGATGGTTTCTATAAAAAGCTTAGATTTTTAAAAACTTATAAAATTACTGAAGTGTGATTTTTGTTTTAAATTTCATTCCCTATGGGGAATGACATTTTTGCTAGGAATATATAACACTTCTGAATCCTTATCTGATGAAATGGAATAATGGCAATTTATCAATGGATAAATGCCAGTTTACATCAGAAGAAGATTTGGCCCTTCATAAGAGTTAAATCTTCAGAAGATATGGATTTTTTCTGACTGAAATTTTACTTATGATTGAAAAATCTGGTATCGACATAACTAGATGGACTTAAAAATAAACTATATCCTTTTTGGAAATCTTTTCTTAATTTTTAAAATAAAAACTTAATGCGAATCTCAAAAGTACTTGTTTGTTCAAATTTTTTTTTCATATTATCACAAAACCTGGAGGCTTACTTTACTAAATCCTTAAGGTTGCATGTTTTTGTCAAAGTATAAAATTAGAAAAAATTACAATATTTTTGATGACTACAAAAAGACAGTTCTCTATAGAATATATTTGCTAGGCATAATAAGCTATTTTTAGTTAGACCTAATGCTGAGAGCATATTTAGGCTCTGATCTGCAACAATTTATGTACCTACAAAGTTTTATTCCTGCAGTTGGTCCAGCTAAGGGCTGTGTATGTGCACACAGTGTTTGCAGACTCGAGGCATTTCTTACAAACATGCACCCCTAAGCAAGCAGTTGTAAAGCAATATAGATGTCAAAAGATCACTATTAAATTTTAATGTACGGTGAGTAGAGCATGCATGAACTAGAATAAATATGTTATAAAGCAATTCCAGCTTTGTAAAGCTGACTGAAAGTTGTCCCTCTTGAAAAGCAAAGATACAATCTTGGCCTCACGAGTAGGTTATTGTAGGAAAAATAGAAAAAGCTAAATCTGAGGTGACATATTGCTACAAGCTACACATTCTCGAACCATAGCACATGACATGGCTGACATTTTTTTCTTTAGAAAGCATAATGAAAGAGGAAAAGGCTTAGCTTTACCTGACTAAGGTGGTATCTCTACCCTCTTACCTAAGGTAGTAACCTTACCAAGGTACATCTAATATTCTGCTTTCCATTTTATCTTATTCTCAATTCCATGTTGTCATAAATCACTTACTTCTGCCTGCTATATTCCTCTTAAAATACTTATAAAATATTAGTATATAAGCTGATCATGAAATCTGAATGGAAAATGTATTTTAGAAAGGTCTTTTTTCCCCCCAGAGTTCCAGTTTTTCATTTAAACAATAATTTATTTGATTTTAAGCATGTGTTGAACTGGTTGGTTCAATCATAGTTAAGAAAATAATTTGAATGATATATTAATAAATCAAGAAAGACTAAGAATAGACTCAGTGAGCTAGCTTGATCCTTATGGTAGGAACTCGGAGTCTGAATTGTTTACAGGTCACTGATAATAGATCATGGTATTTATTTTGAGACAGATCCACACATTCACTTTCTAGAGAAGAGTGTTTAAAGCTTATTCAAGTCCGAATTTCATTACGAAATCTCTCAAAAATGGATTAGGTTTTCTGGGTAGAGAGAACTGAAATGTGTATTCTGAATTTCTTTCCAATTTTGGATAAGAGTTTATATCCTTACTACTTAATTTTTGAACAGGTTGTAAAATATTTAATTTTTGCATTAACAGGAATGATAGTACCACAGCACAAAAGCATGTAAGCAAAGATAGGTCATCATAATTAAGATAAGCAAAGTCTTTGTAAATATAGGTAATTGAAGTAAAGTTAGTAAAAACACACTATATATTGGTGTTGTTATATAGTAGTATAGTTATGCTAGTGATCGAAGTATACTCATGTGAGAAGGATTAAAACTTTAGGAAATTTGAATAAAGCTGAATAAAGCTCAAATCTCATTGAAAATAAATAAATACAGCCTCAAACATTTTCGTATCTACTGTCTGACACTGCTCCTTTTATTTTCCAGCTATTGATAATTTCTTGCTTCATTACAAACATGCCCAGATTATGCTTTGGAGATGGGATTGGGAATTATTGCCAACATATATAAGTTGTTTTGAACATATGCAATTTGCACTGTTCTAAGGTTTCTGAATCATTTTCTGAAATCCTAGATCCTCTCATTAAAACTACCATAATTGAGTTTTGAATAAATTTGAGAACTGCACAGAATTAGATTCATTTTTTAGCATTCATGTACTCATCAGAATTTCTTTTGCACATTGCTGAAGTCAGTGGAAGGCAATCATAAAGGCTAACATTAGCCTAAGGTTAGTCTCTTAGTGTCCTCAACCTGTTTCACAGTACATGGAGAGATTAGCTTCCTCCCGAGGTGAGTCACAATATCTAAAATTAGGTTCTTGTTTGGAGCTGCCCTTGAGAGAGGCTCTTTCTGCACAAGTGAGTGGAGAGAAATTGTATGGAAATGAGCTTCCGTGGCCTAATTGTTAACCTTTTGACATGCTCTGATTCCTGTTCTACCTCCTTCCCAAGTTCATTTCCCTGTTAAAATCATCTCATGCTCTGGGTGCATTTTAATTTTGTTTTAGGTTAGATTTCCATTGTCTTGATATATACAGTGTGTTAGAAGAGGTATAGAAGCCTCTTTTGTACTTTTTGTATTTTGAGGCCTTATATGAGGCTGCACATGTGCTCTTTTCCTTCCATGAGTCTCCGAAGCACTTTTTCTACCCCCCTCCCCCCCGTTTTCCTTCCTGTGTCACCTCTCTAAGTACCTTTCACCAGCGAGCTCTTCCTTTGCACTTTTAGGTACCTTTTAACAAAGAAAAAATAACAAAAAAGAGTGTCCTGGAAAGGTGACAGTAATTCCCACTGCAGTAAAGATGCAGGTTGACAAGCAACATGCCCATCTAAAACTCACAATTATTGAAAAGGCTGATCCTGGGTCCTTTCCACATATCTCCTTAATTCCTCCCTGCTCATTCCCTCAAATGCGCATTTGCAGCCCTTTGCTGCTTGGGTGCTCATCTTGCACCTCTGCAGGCTCACACGGCTCACTAACTCCGCAGAAATAACACCCGCTTTTTTCTGTTGCTAGATTAATTTTCTGCCAAAATAGCAAGTTGAATCAGCTCTCTTAAGGGCAAGCTACGTGAAGCAGCAGGACCCCATGACCAGGAAGGAAGGTGAGAAGGTGGCTGCCATTTTGAGCAATGGCGAAATGCAGCAGTCACCCTGTGATGGTGCCAGATGACCTATTCTGGCTGCTGGAGCACACTTTGGTTAAGAATGTACCACATGATCCAAACCCTAAAGACTCATCATCAGATACAGCCGCTCATGTTTGAGGGACAGCACCCATAATTATCAACACCATGATTTTTTTTCTTTTTAGAACATAAAATACTATCTTAGAGCACATGCTGAGTAGCACCAGCTTTAACCTGTCCCTTCCCTTCTCCCCTACTCACCTTGAAAGAAGTCATTTAGATACTGGCACCAAAAGTGATCTCAGCTCATGAGAAATAACAGCACAGGCCCAGATGCAGAGCAATTCTATTTCCTTTCAGACCAAAAGATTCATACCACAAGATTTCATATCAAAAGTTCTTAAAATAGAAAAAATAAATCAGTATGTATCTGCTGTGTGGAGAGAACAATCATAGTTGTTGCTGTGTTATATTGTCCTGAGGGCAGATATCGGGTCACAAATACAGGAGCGCCTGTAGTCTATCTTGAACCTGCCAATAAACTTTCTTTGCTAAAAATCAATTGAAGTTCTGGTAAGGGGAGCACCACATGTGAGCAAAACATTACATTCCTGAAAATATGCTTTGCAGCCTTCCTTATTTCTAGATACCAGGAGGATATGGAATTTTGCATCAGAATTGGAAAGATGGGCATAAGACAATAATATGTACTTTTACACACCATGGGTAAATAAAAGATTAAGAGAAAAAATATTGGTTTACTATATTTTTAATAAATACACTCTGTTCTGGGTACTGCTATATTAGTCTTTTTTTTTTCTTGAGCTTCTCCTCTGCCCAAATTTCTAATAAGGAAATGTATGATTTGCTTAAGACAGGATTAACACATAAATCACACCTGCAGTGAATGAACAGAGGTTTATAAGGTTTATTATAGAGTCTTTAGATAGATGTAATAATGTCTGTCTTTCTTTTAAAAATTCCCTTAGAGTTTATGAAACCTATGATATTTTACCAAATATATCTTAAAGCAAATTGATAATATAGGAGCATTTTTCCCCTCAAATGTATAAACAGAAAATAATAAAATGTCATAGTTTGCATGTTGATGAAATATGAAATAGATCTAAGTCAGAAAACTTAAACCTGATACAGAAGAACTTGTTAAATGTAAAGCCGTTAAGCAATGAGCGTGTCAATTAATTAATAACTAATGAACTGCTACCGTATCCTTCCTTACTAAGCCAAAGTTAAGCTCCCCCAGCCCTTTTTTAATAATTAATTATGAACTGGTTTAAAAGTTACTACATTTAAGATATGTTCAGTAGTGTCAATAAGTTGCTATTCTCCTGCCTTATTCTGCTGCTCATTCACTGCAATTGTGTTTTGCTTCATTAGCTTTCATTTTATTGCACAAGTTGAAATTTATCATGAGCACACATTAAATGGTGTGATTTCAGCTTCCTGCAATGGGCGATGCAATGTTTAAAAAAAGTGCCTGTAACCTTATGGCCAGTTGGAAGGATGCCACTAATTTCAAAGATAATGATCTTGGATTATGGGTTATTATGATGGAGGGGGGCAGTCACTTATATTCCCTATGGGAGAAACTGGGTATGTGGAAGGAAAGAGAGTGCCACTCAATCCGCATTTGCAAGTCTAATATGTCTCAGGCTGGCCAATTGGGATTATTTCCCTTTCAAGAGATTAAAAAAAAGGAATCAGTGCTGATTTCCCCAAAATGAATCTTACTAATTCAAGGAAGAAGAAGCCTAAATCCCGTGTCCTTCATGTACATTCAGAGAAATTGAATTTGCCTCCGTAAAGTGTGTAGATATAAGATAAAAATAAGTTATTCTAACACAACTTTAGCTTGCAATTTAATTTACCTTAGCCAGAAAAATCCGAGAAAGTAATAAGTAAAATACTGTGTTTGGGTTTTATAAATATGTTCACCTTTACATCTAGCCTTATGTTGGGATATCATATGATAATAAACTTGTATCTTATTTCCAAGTTAGTAAATTACAAATATTAAAAATAGCTGTATGTTCTATTGACACATAGATAATAATGACAATAAAAATATTAGGGTAATATTGATATTTCCATGCCAAAAATCTACATGAGAGTCTCATTGCACAGTGTCTACTGCACATTGAAATTCTACACAAGAAAGAAGAGAAAATTGTATGAACTACCATTTACTCAAAACATCCAAAGAAATAAGTCTGTACAGTTTATACACTGAATAAATAGCAGTTTCAGCACACTAGTTAATATTAGCTTAGGAGTTCAGATTTCACTGCAGTGCAGTCAAGAGGAGAATGAATCTTCTTTAAAATACAGCTTAAGGTTCACATTCATAAGTTAAATGTGTGAATGAAGAAATAGAAAAATATAGACAATACTTGACAGCAGAGAAGCTCTATAAAACAGAAATGGTTTGAGAGGGAATATTAATAGAAGTATTTTATTCTAGGAAAGCATGTTTTCAGTTATAGGAGAATGGATTAGGGATGCTTAATCAAAAAGTCAAACAAACAAACACCTCCTGCCATAATTTTCTAGAACCATTCTGCAGTTTTCTTTCATAGAAGTTATGCATACAGATCATCTACTGTATCTTATTTAAGAACACTATAAAAACTAATTAATATTAGACATCAAATTGTTTTTGGAATGGAAGATTTTGCCAAAAATTGAGCTTTTTTTTCAGGGTAATGAATCAGGGAAAGCAATGATCACAGTAATAAGTCCTCATTCTCATAAACAACTATATAGTTTGGGCAATAAAGAATGTGCACTGCTTCTAAACACATATGAAAATAAAATTGCTACATTACTACTATATTTTAAAAACAACACCAAGAAAGTAAATAAAGTGAAAAAATAGTGACAGATACATACAGGCAGGAAAGATGAGAGTGGATATACTGCACAAAATAGAATAAAAAATTTAAGTAGGATAAAACAAAACTGATATCCTTGCCTCTAGACTTATCAACATGAAGGGTTTTTTGCTTATTGATTAAAGGGATTTCAACATACCAAGCTGATTATAACTTCCCTTCCATCTTTACAACAATCATTTCTCTTCTATAGTCCTTGGCGGAAATTGCCCCCTCTTTAACCCATCTGAAGACACAGCTAACATCATCTTCCTAACCCGGGGCTCAGATGTAAATGATCAAACGCTCTTTGAACACTTCTCTCGCTTTCTTTTATCCATCACACTAAATTCAGAGTTCTGCTTCCGTGACTAACTCCCGACCATCCATCTCACCCCTCACATGTATCATCCGATTCTACTTTCCATGCTGTTCGCTGTATCATCCTTGAAGATCTGTTTTATCTATTTTTCCCTACAACTACCTTTGTATTAAATTATACAAATCATCAAAGTTCTATAATAGAAAGGGCAAACCCCGAGATGAGAGAGAAGGGCTGCGCACAGCTCTGCGGGATGAGCTGGGAAGAAAGCCTTAAAAACACCGCATCCCACTCTGGCCGCTCAGCTTCCCTGCAGCTACTGCTAAACTCAGTAACTGCAGAAAGTCCTGATGTGTGTCAGCAGCCTTTAAAAATCTGTGCAGCTCTAGGCCACAGAATTTTGCCTAAATAGATTACTCCGTTTGAGAGCGGCAAGGTGTTTTTGCCAGGAGCAACAGCTAAAAAGTTTCATATTGACTACGTTAGCGGAAGACACACGTTCAAAGCAATCTTCATCCCTCATTTTGCTTCCTAGGAGCAAAATTCTTTATAGTGGAGGGACAGAAAAGGGAATTCCTCACTTCTACTAAAGCTTGAAAAAGATGGAGAGGAAGCAGACCTTGAGAACTTTATGTTTTTCACAAGGTCTTGTGAAATTAAATTGCTCTATTTATATGGTTCTCCTCTGTCCTGCCCCTTTCTGTATCTATCCAGAGCCACACCTGCCCCCTTGCCATACTGTCCCCATGAACAGACTCTAGGAATGATGGAGAAAATGAGTACAGAGAAGCACAGAAGACCACAGATCCACAGAGAACTGAAGATACTGACCTCTATAGAAGAAGGGTGCTCCCATTAGCCCATAGGCAGTCACTTACATTCACCTGTGGTCACTTATGGTCAGAAAGCTATGGGAATGGTTCTTTAATTGCATACAAATTCCAGGAGAGTTCTGCAATGCACAAACAATAGCTCCAATATGTGGGAGGCATGGTTTCAAATATAAAAACATCACAGCTTCACACTTCTTGGGGGACAAAAGGAGAGGTTATGTAGAGGAAAGTGGAACTGACAGAAAAGCAATTTCTTCTCTAATATAGGAAAGCTTTAACATTTTTAGTAAATACTAAGAGACACTAAGGGAGATGTAAAATGGAGAAATTAGTTTTATCCATTTAAAAATTTAGCTGTATCTCACAACTTTGAGAAGCTGACTGAAATAGTTTAAAATAATTAAATAGTTAATCAAAGTTGAAAAACTATTTTTTTTCACAGTCATAAGATGCTCTTTTGAAAAAATGACTTTCATATTAACCTCTCTTTTTTTTGGTCAAATGATTACATCAAAACAGAGAATTAATTGGAATTCATATGAGGAGTGGAGCAGAAATTCTGTGTATGCGAGTTAAATAGCCACCTGAAGCTACAGCACGCTATTCCAAGCTCTTTAACTTTCAACTAATTCTACCTGCTCAGCATAAAATCTTAATATGTATGGTTTAGTTTATGCTGTTAATAAGCCTTACAGTTCAAGAAATGAGATGTCAATGCAAATTAAGAATGCAAGTATTTATACCATACCTGAATCAGTGAAAATATTGATGCAACAACAACCACAGAAAAGCTACAAGTAAGACTTAGTAAAAGTAATGTTTTCTTCTTTAAGAATCTTAAAGCCCTTATGGAGTAGTTAGTTTATAAAAATGCTGAGAAATATCACAGGTAAATAGAATATTAACCTAGCTAATAGAAGCATATATTTATTTTGAATACTCACACTGTATATGTAGGTGTATTTTCAGAACTGCCCTGACAGGAAATAATGTGCCACTAATCTCATTTTATGGACAAGATAACCGAGCACAGAAAGCTGTGATAGACCAAAGCTAGAACCCAAGCTTAGGATCCCAACCTGACCCTAATGACAGACACCTCAAAGTCTCTGCTATTAAACATATTGACAGACATTTGGGGAAGAAGTAGAATTTGCATCAGGACAATTACTAGGCCAGATCTGACAGGCAGTTTGTCATGTTTAAAGAGAGGCTCTAAGCAGCGCGCTGTGATGAAACTGCAGGTGCTGACACAACAAAGCTTAAAAAATAATATAACATTTCCTAAGCAAACTGGGTAATCTTTTCCCAGTAAGGTAACCATAAATTAAAGAAGACTGAAATTATTCAAACCAAGTGATTTCCTTCTCTAATTCCATGGTAAGGGCAGCTTGTCCCTATTAAATCATCTCTTTTCCTCTCCCATGGTAAACCAGTGCAGGCTGCCTTGTCAAAGAGGTTCATAAATCACCTCATCCCAGAACTTCTGTAGTTCCCTTCTGTAATCCTGGAAAAGGCTTCAGGAATTCTGGATTATATTAAAAGAGAATTTAACTTACTGCTTACCAGAGATACAGTGGGATTTGTGCAGCAGACTATGTTGGTGTTTATCCGCTTGTTTGTTTCAGTTTGTAGCTCCCCCAGTATTACTGTAAAACCCTAAATTCAGAAATCTCTAATAAATTACCGTTTTATTTCTCCCAAAAATCGCATTACTGAAACTGTGACATACAATATTGTATTTAATATGGAGGATAGTTTTCAGGATCAAACATCATTTTATAACTAATCTACAAAATGAAATGATCTGAGAATGAAATAAATAAACTTCATACTTAAACTTCTACTGACAAAGTAAACAGTAAATAACCGGATAAGCAAAGAGCCTTTCAAAAGGTATATATTTTTAATCAAGGTAATATAGTTCTGGGTAATTTGTTGTACCAAAATAAATCTGTTGTACCAAAACTGCTCTTGCACGATGGCTTAATTCTATGACTGCCACTTTGTGAGGCCATGTGTGTGGTATAAACACAAGTTTATACCAAATTTGGATTGATGTTCTCATTAGGAAAAGATAGGCAAAAATTCAAATTCTAGTATGCATCATATTTATGTGAAAAAGACAAGTGGGTGTTATCTAAACTATCAGACAAACAGGAGTCATTTCAATGGCAATCTGCAATTCCTTTAAATGTTAGCTTAGGTGTGACCTCATTTTAATATCAAGAGCAACACTTCCCTATAATATTTGGACAATATTTTGGCCCTTTTGGAGAAGTAAATGAAAACATATTTTTAGCAACCTGCAAAACTTGACATATGACACATTAGCAACACGTTGTAAATTTTAAATTTATGTATATTAATATTTTTCTACAGATACTTTATTAAGCAAACCTTCTGAGACTGGAGAACATCTTATCAGCAGAACTATTTTTATGTATTTGTCATTTTTAATTGTAGTAAATACAATATTATCTTTTTGAGAGTAATGATAAAATGCTGTCTTAGTCTGAAGAAAAATATTCATAGTGAAGGAGACTTAATTGGAACTTACAGGTCATGAATAAATGCTGCAATGATCGTATCCTACCAGTTACCTCACAGTACTTTTCCTACTGTATTGGCAATACTTTTGCTGTGGTGCTCAGAGTTGCTGAGCACAATTCCAATGTGTAAACATTCCACATGCAGTAATTTGCATTAGTTCCACATAATGTACAGCAGCATTAATTAATAGAGTGGATAGCGTCTGTACATCTGTTAGCTATTAGTCTTTGCTCTAATTCATTAGATCTTTATCATTTACCTGAACAACCCATCAGGAACAGGAAAAGGAGACCTTGTCTCATGTCATTTGTAGGATAGAACAGACAGGAATGTTAAATTCTCTCGTACGTCTCCAACTACACGTACAAAGAATGATCTCAAAAATTTAATAGAAAATTTTCAATTACTCTATTTTTGTGAACCAAAAATTTGAAAACTACTTAGATCTAATCTGTGCAGATGCTGCTTAAACTATGGTAAATGCCTTTAGAGCTTGTTTGAGCGAACATTCACTTCATCTTTTAATATAACTAACTGAACTGCATTCCTCCAGGATGCCTTCAAGTTTGGGCCCAATTTAGAGCTGACAAAGATTGCTATTAGAACAATGCAACACATCTGTGGAAACCAGTTGGATGCTCTGCTTATTTTTCCCTGATGGGCATAAATCATAGATTTAAATTTAACTGATATGGTACCTTTGCATTCAACATCATCCTTTATTTTGTATCCTTCTCTAAGGTAATGAAATTTAAATATGAAACAAAAGCTTTCTCCTGAACTGCAAACATCCTAAATAAAAGTTATGTCAAGAATAGTGTAACAAATTGCATTGCATTAGTGCAAATTACTGCACTAATATATTGCACGTACTAATTCCAGATCATCTTTCCAACCTCCAGATTTGAGTGTTAGTTTCTTCAGCAAATATTCTCACCACTGTCCATTTCAAAAGTGAAGTATCACATATGCTTTCAAATACACTTTAAAATCATATTATTATTTTGGGATGAGTTCCACCTCATTCTCATGGTATTCTCCTGACCTGCTCCTGTCCCATAAAGTTGGTCGCTTACACTGGTGGAATCTTACTACAATAAGTAGCAACTGAGGAAAGAGCTTTCAACAAAGAAAAATTATTTGATTAAAAGACCAAAAATGATGATTAGTCATTTTTAGGACTGCAGAGTTAAATCTATGTTTTCTTTGAGTTAACCAATAAGGATCTGGACATCTTTGGTGTATCTTTTGGGCTACAGAGAGGAAAACAGGTCTGAGTGCTATAATAACTGAGTACTCCATCAATGAAAAAAATGACTGAAAACTAGTAAAAAACCAAAATAATAATAATAATAATAATAATAAAATTTAAATCATTGGCTAGACATATTGGTATAGAAAAAGATGTTTTCTGTCTAGGACAGTATCATAGAAAAGTATGTACTACAAGTATCTATCTTTCCTCAGTATATAAACATGACTTTTCTCATGGAAGTGATGCTGCCAAGTAGCTTATCTACGTGGGCAAGCTTTACTTGTCTGTATAGTGCTTGATATTATAAGGTACAATAACAGCTGTATATAAATGACCAGTGCATTTTAACACACCATGATTCAAATCTGGCAGGCACAGAGAAACTTCCTCAGAATTATAAGATCACTGCAAACTGGGATATATCTTATGCTCTTTTGTGTCACTGCCACAGCTGGGACAAATTATGCAGTGTATTATGGAAACTTTAAGAATATTAGTTAGAAGTCACTGCAGGTCCCCTCCATGATTAGAAATGGAAACTCCCAGTCCAACTGGTTATGTTTCCAAGGTACATGAATGAGGCAGTAGCTTGCAGTGCAAAAAGAGTAATCATGAATGTGCAGATAAATGTTCATGCTTTTTTTTAATCCCTCTAGCAGGTTTCAAAGGGAAGTGCGGGTGGATGCTGTGCCCTATGGCAAATCCTATCATTCCTTCATAGTTGAGAGGTCTACTCCTTGTTCTTGGACTTCAAATGATTCATTTTCAGACTTATGTCTTACTGTGGTATTGTGACTAAGCTTCCTGTTCAGGAAGTTCAGGCTTAGCTACAACTATGCCTTTATCACGCCTAGCAAATGTCTATGTTGGAATTTGTTATCTGTAGGGGGTTCTGACCCCCTTGCTCTCTTGAAAGGACAAATATATTTCGGACTTCTAAATAGGTCCAGCTGAACAGATATTAAAGCATGTTATAGGACTAGAATAAACTATATCTACA
>JAUBOD010000491.1:1796374-1867286 GCA_032353885.1 Nothura maculosa | reverse complement strand
GGCCAAATTGTTTAGCTGACAATTTTCCAAAAATTTGACAAGAGGTTTTGCATGCAAGTACAAGAGAGACAGAATCAAATTCCAGTACTGTAGCAAACAGTAATGTGACCTTAACCTCACAAATGCAGTTGGCCAAAATGAAGATTACTGCCAGAAAACGGGAAAAAAAAAAAAAAAGGATTTTCTTTTTACTTGGCATAAATGAAGTCATAATGCAGTATTCCATCCTGCAATAAAATGAATTACAGTTTGTAAGTATACTTATACAAATGTACATAGAGTGCTTTCTGATTGCCATAAACATCATATATTAATTTGGGGTGCTTCTGCATTGAAATACTTGTATATATATAATGTAAATAGCCATTGATGAATGATGTTATTAAAGAAAATTATCAGGAAAGGAGAAAATGAGATTCTATATCACCTATCTGAGCTCTGCCAGCTGAATCAGAATGATCCCTTTACGTTATATAAGCTATCAGCTACCTGCCTAGTAAGACCTTTCCAGAATGAAGGAAATAGCTGAAGGGTAGGGGGGACTGCAGCAGACTCAGTAAATGGAGGTGCCGAGTTTGTCAGCCCAGCGGTGCCTCCTGTGACAGCCGTGCGCTTTATAAAGCGTGTGCCTGTCCAAGAGCCGACCCAGCCTCCTAACACACCACACCTAGGAGCTTACCCGCATAGCTACAGCTCTGAAGTTCTGAGAGGGAATTTATTAATAGCGCCACAAAAATGGTAGTGATGGGCAAAATATACCTCACCTACTTACAAGGCATGGGAAAATACAGCCCATGTTTTCAAAACCGATCGGGGTAATAGAAACAATGCAGAAGAAATTAGTCTAAAGACAGCAATTTGGCTAGTAAATCACAAGAAAGTTGTAATAAATGAAGAATGTGTTTTTCAATGTCTGATAGACTTGAAAGAGACACACAGCCTATCTCATATCCCCACATTTTAAAATATATATGCTATGATTTCTGTTACAAACAACAGCTACTGTGTCCGTACACCTGAAAACCAAGAATAGGTCTTTTCCAGAAACTATTCGTAGGAAGAACATGCAATTCAGTCAATAGGGGAGGTGGAAATCTTTCCAATTACTATATTTAGGAGAAGGATTTTTTGTTGCTTTTCCTCCTTCGCGCTTTTCCTCTTCTATCTTTCTTCCTTTTTTTTTTTCCCCTTGGTAAAGCATGGAATTTTTCAGCTCTTGCACCTGGTCTGACAAATAGTATCCCCACTATTTTTACACATTCTAAGCCCTAGCACTTTTTTGACAGCTGCAATTGCTGTGCTGTCCAACTAAAAAGCTAAGGAGATTTTGACCTCTGCTATTAATGTCAATAGCCGATCAGACAGCATATAACAATCAAAGCACCAATTTCTTTTCTGGTCCTAACGAGAAACTGTAGAGTGCATCTCAGTAGCAGAGAGCAACCCTACCCTGAAATCCTCCTGTCAACTCACTAACCTCACCATAAGCAGGATCTAGCTCTAAATTAACACAGGAACATATATACATATATAATTACTTTAAAAAATGAACCTATTCTTTTAAGGAACATACATTTCAGAGAAGGTTCAGAAGTATGTAAAATACTAACTGGCTTTTAAAGAGTTTCATAACTATACACACTTGTTTCCTTAGAGTAAGTTTCATTTTGCAAATATTTCTCCTGTCCTACCATTCATATGCATATTAGAAGAAGAAAAATATAGAAAAAGAGCCAAAATTTCTATGTATTCTGAAATCTTACATTCAGATTCTCAAAGAAAAATAAGAAAAATAATTGCTTATTAGTGAAAAAAGTAGGAAGAAATATGTTTTCAAAATTAAACTATCCAAAGTGAATACTGTCCCAAGCTGGAAGTAAATGGAACACATATTTTAAAATTTTGACATTTTTCTGAGATCAGTAATATATCTCAGGGAAATTGTGCTTTTATGGATTTTCAATTCTTTCTGGAAGTCTTCCTAAAAACTTGCTTTCTCATAGTTTCTATCATAGTTTTGGTGATTCTAGTTTATAAAGATAAGTTTTGAAAAGCAGGGTAAACTTTTAATAAAAAAATCTACACGCTGCAATAGAATTTATATATTTCAGCACTTAGAAGAAATGAGCTGATTTTATTGAAAAAGAAGAGGGAGTCGTATGGTCTAAAAAAGAAGAAATTCCTTTTTAGCAATGTGCACTTGATACTTAGATTGCTATTGTATGAAGTACTCTCTTGTAGTATAAGACAATTTAATTCCAGAATGAAGAAAATGAAAACATGCTTACAAACTAAATGTGAAATATATAAAAATCCATGTTCATATG
Source organism: Nothura maculosa (assembly GCA_032353885.1). Classification (NCBI taxonomy): domain Eukaryota; kingdom Metazoa; phylum Chordata; class Aves; order Tinamiformes; family Tinamidae; genus Nothura; species Nothura maculosa. Next base: position 1,864,959 of record JAUBOD010000491.1, on the reverse strand, counting down.
AAACTAGCAGGAAATGAAGAGTTGTAAAACCCTTCACACACACACACACACACACACACACAAAGAATCATTATGCTTCTTTTATTCTAGCCTCCAACAAGCATGTAGAAAATGTCCTTCAAAACAGAGGAGGTCACTGGAGGTCCCATGTTTACTCTAGTTACTTTTGAACAGACTTGTAATATTCTTTTCTACTGCTACATCTTTGCAGCATAAATCAATCCCATTTTCATAGACACTTGTCCTCATAGACATCTTAGAAGAATTTCTTAAATATCAAGAGAATCAAGCTATTTTGACCTGTTATAATGGCCATAGAAATAGTCCTTCATGGGACAGAATATTAAGTCAGAATGAAATTTTAACAGATAACCAGGTTATCCTTCACCTGACATGGGGAACTTAATAAGGGGAAGGTTTACGTAAGCTCTTAAAGAATTTCTGGCTGAATTTTTCAGTGCTTGACTTTTAGAAATCACTATTAAAAATATGCCAAAACTCTCTCCCATTCTGTGAGTGTAAACATTATGTTTAATCCAGTACACAAACATGCTTCTTACAATAAAAATGATTTTAATACTTAACATAAACAGCTAAAGGAAGCTACACTTTCAGCTTTGAGTTCAGAGAGGCATACTGTTCTGCCTACAAATAGGGAAAAATGTTCAGATTTCAAAACACATTATTTTTGAAAGAAACTTGATAGCATTAAACCACCTGTTATGAAGAAAATCTTCAAATCTTCAAGTTTTATAAATGTACTGCTGTTCTGACCAGAACAACTCCCCAGAGGTATGATGCATCCTTTGCTCCTTGAATATAGCATTATTGTGAATAATTTGGTTATATAATCATATACCATAAAAGATACAGTTTGTGCAATGTCTCAAGTTAAGGCTGCTGCAGACATCATATGCTTTAAGTCAAGGTGGACTGATATATGAAGAGTGTAGGTGGAAGGTGTGTAGGTGTAGAAGAATATATGATGTGAGGTCCATTTTGATTATTAAGGCCTAAGAATTCCCTCCTTTAAGTTCCCCCTCTGTATCTTTCCAGCATTCTACTGCATGGGCATCTACTGACCTAATGTTCTTCTATAGAACACTTTCAACTATTGAATCATTACATAGGCCTGAAAAACTACTGAAAATTACGTAATATCTAAAGGTTCGCTCTTTTTTGAAATAGGCTCTCCTCCATTGAGAAAAGATGAGATTAGTGCAAGAATGGCACATTTTTTTCTGTAAAAATTGAATGATACCAGAATTACATGGCCAAACATGGTGACCTGATAGATGAATTCTTTAGTCTCCTTTCGAATGTATCTTATCACTACGCATCAGCTTGATAGTTCTAGAGAGAGATATATATTTTTGGAGAAATTTTTTTCTGCCATCATACCACTTGGGATATATCCTGCAAGATATATCTTTCCGTCCTTTCCTAATACTTAATTCTGAACGTCTGGCTGTGCTGTGCTTCTTCCTTCTCTGGTTTTCTTTATTTAAGAACTGCTAAGAAACCAGATCTCCACTAATGCCACTGGGAGCTCTGGATATTCATTCCTACAGAAAATCTGATTTCAGGCTATCTATTTTCAGGACATTCACAGAACTTTCTGACACACAGGTGAAAACAAAAAAGAGTGATGTTATTTTAGACTTTAAGATGTTTAACTGCTGGCAATATTTGGTTTTGTAAGTGAACATTTGACATCACAAGGTGTTATCAGTAAGCTACCAATCTAGCCGTGCTAACCACCTTTGAACGACAATTAGCCTGCTGCCTTTTACAATACTATGTGTTTAGCATGGGAAAAAACAGAGATTATACTGATGCTGATGATTTTAAATACTAAATGTGTGTTAGTCACCCAACTCACTTCTATGGGTTTTTTTTTTTTTAATGCTGTATAAATAGCTGATAGGACAAATCAATTTTTCTTGCAAAGATCTTAACATATAGCACTGCAGTACATGTGAAAGATAAAGCAGAAAGATAAGACAGATAAAGCAGAAAAGAAAAATTTCCTGAATTGAAAAGAAACTTGCAAAGAACTGCAAGGTTTTCATATTTCTAATACGCTAGAAAAGACATTTCTGGAGCAAATTGCATAAACTGCCCATCGGCATAGGATGTGCTCTTTTAGAATATGATAAAATTACCCCATATTCTGCCTCTTACACTTTAGGAGAAATTAAGAGTGGTAGATATAATAGCAACATGGCAATTCAGTGATTGAAGTACAAGATAAGAGATGTATTCTTGGCACAGTCAATAGGTGGATATATTTATCTCTATGATTCTATTTCTTTCTTTATACATACCTTGACATTGGTCAATATTACCTTTTTAAAACACATATACTCTAGTGAAATACCACAATAACGTCAAAGGCTTAGATGATAATCATCCCATCGCAGCATAGCCAATTTTCATAAAACAACACTGTCATCCATTATTGGACAATTTTGTAAAGGCTATGAATAACAGTCATAAATATTTACATCTTCTGAATTAAAATTTGGTCAAATATAAAAGCAGGAGAATTTCTATTTTAAAATTTCAGAGGTAAGTATAGCTGCTTTCGAGTCTCATAGGAAAGTAAGCATTTTCAGAAGCACAGACTCTTTCCAGTACTAAGGTGGATATTGTTTTGCTATTGATTCAGTGAAGACGTTTTCCCCATAAATAACCAATAGCACTTCTCCTGTAGCACTTCTCCAGGCTTTTCTTTTTGTCATTCAGGCAGTTGTTCCTATGTACACCATCTGACTAGCATTTTAGTCATGTCTCCTGCCATCTTGTTATCTCCATCTTTACCCATTCTCCCCAGCTCTCTCTGTACTTCACCTCCTTTATCTAATTTGGTTGGTTATTATGATGAATTACCTAAAAATATTTACATCCAATAAAAAATCTCACACTTTTTTTTTTCATTTTGGAAATGTAAATCTCCAGGGTAAAGGAGTTAGTACTTATTTATGGTGGTATTAAAAAAAGGTATATTGAGAGAAACAGTTGGAGACTTTTCTTCTTTTTATAGTCTTGGTGAAGTTTATTTTTGAATATTTGTATTGATCCTCTGTATTACTAAACAAAACTGCTGAAAAATTGGCAGAAATACAGAAAAAAAAAAAGCTGCCAGGCTTGAGAAAACACCTTACAGTGTGAGACTTCAGAAGTTCAGTCTATTTTATCAACCTAGAAAGAAGCCTGAAAGGTAATTTGATTACCGTGCACAAACATCTTCATGGAAATAAAATACTATCTACTTAAAACTCTTTGATCTTATAAAGGGGATATCACTAGAACAGAATGTTGAATAGCAAACTGAAATTTAAATGCAAATTGCAAATTCAATGCAGATTAGGCATGCAACTTCAACAGTAAGAATATCTGGTGGCTAGAAGAAAGGCAAGGCAAACAGAGGCTTCAAATAAGGCCTGGATGCTTATTGTAGAAAAGAAAGATCAGTCAATGTTAGTTTTCTTTTTTTCAATGAGAGATATGTGGGTTAATTTTTTTTTTTTCAAATACAAGTTATCAGGCTACAGCATCATATTAGAGGATCTAGATTTATTTGAAACCTGTGAATCTGGAAGAAATTCAGCAGTTGAGTAGCCTCAGTGCTACCAAACGCATCTATGCCTTCTTCGCCTGATGCCTGAGAAACTGGTAAATGACTGACTGTTTAACCCAGAAGATTCTTTTGAAGTACTGAACTAAAATATCATTGATTCTTCTGAAGTTAGAAAACTTTCTTCGAAATCTGTGGCATAGTAGAAAGATTCTCCACTTTATATTGCTTAGTAACTATATAAATTAATTCTTACTAATCTTCTATGAAATTCGTTACTTGTTAAGGTTCCAGGTAACATTTGTTTTTTTAGCAAAATTAGGCTCCCTTTAATTTGTCTTAGCAAACATAATGTTTACAAATACTGCAGAGCAATTCAAGAGAACTAGGAGGTAACATTTGTTGGGACTTTTTCTGTATGTTTGGTGCATTTGCCTCATGGTATCAAAAATGCAGACTCTAGTTGTACCAATTAAAGGCTGAGAGAGCTGGGCCTGTTCATCCTGGAGAAGGCCGAGGGGGACTCTGATGATTGTCTATAACTACCTCAAGGGAGAGAGTAAAGGAGGATGGGGCCAGTGATAGAACTAGACAAAATGGCCACAAACTGAAGCACCAAAAGTTTCACAGGAACTTGAGGAAGAATTTCTTAACAGTGAAGGTGACAGAGCCCTGGCACAGGCTGCCCAAGGAGGTTGTGGATTCTCCTTCTCTGGAGATCTTCCAAACTTGCTTGGATGCAGCCCTGTGCCACGTGCTCTAGGTGACCCTGGGTGATCTGTAAAGGTCCCTTCCAACCATTCTGTAACCATTCTGTGATTCTCTGATAAAACAAAACAGGATGAGAGTGTGGGCCAGAAGTGCTCCAGAGCAGCCCATCCTGATTAACTGTTAGTGTCTATCCAGCACAGATGCTGCACCACTAGCAAACACGCTCTGGATGTTTTATTTGCTAATATAGACATAGCCCATACATTCTAGGGCAATATATACAAGCTAAATCTCATCCCCAAGATCCATATTAAAATACTTCCTTAATAAATCTATCCAGTACTGTCTTCAAGGGAGTTGTTCCCCACATGATGTGTATAACTTTTTCTTAAGCATAATAGTGTATATCTTGTTCCTAGGTATAATAATTACACTTATAACTGGAATTTAATGTAGTTCAAGATTGGAAGGAATGTTTTTTAGTCTCTGAAATTCATCTTATTCTTCTGTTGACGAAATGAAGAGCTATCGAGAGTGTCTACTTTCTTTTTGTCGTGGCTAGCTCTCTATGTCAAAGCACTATGCAATTTCTCAATCTTTTCTCTTGAGTCTAAATAAATAAACTGGAGTCTGAGTGTCTACATTTAAAATTTCCAAATATCTTTTCTTATTCTAGAAACCTTTGAACTGCTTCCAATACTTCATATCTTTCTTTAAGTCTGAATAGCAGGTTTGAACACAGCATTGTCACAATAGCTCACAGTGGTATGTATGCAGACCTCATCTTTTTCTTCTACTTAGCAGTTTCCCTCTTGCAAACATTTTTTTTTATCCCATCCACAACACTGCACTAAGAATTCACATAAGGCAGAATTCATGCTAGGCTCACCTTTAATGACCTAAAGGCCTTTCCCAAGTCACTATTTTTAAAAACATACTCTATTATTGAGGTGTATACTTTCTATCCAGGTTTACTGCTTTTCACCTAGCTCAAGTGATAATTTGACCTGTAGCTACAAGTCAATATAAAACATAAGCTAGCAGATATAATTTTCTAGAAATGTTTTATAACATAATATGTATGATAAATCAAAATTTGACTGACATTGTGTCAAGAAATGATACCCTGAGCTGTATTTTTGTGGCCATTGCTGTCTTCCCATAAATGATTGCATTTCATATGTTAGTGACCCAGTTCTTTGAACACCTACTATTTGTCAGATTAATTTGATGTATTGTAATTTTAATCAAAATGTCATACATTTCCAAAACAAGTTAACTGAAAAATCTGTGTATTCTATGTCAACATGCATCATTAAATAGCCTATTAGTAAAAGAAATGCTATGGGTATTTAGGATCAATTTAGCTGTCTTAAATGAATTGGGAGAGTTTCCCTTTCTGTTTATTCCATTTTCTTTTTGTCAAGACAATCTGTCCAGGGAATTAGAATTACTGTTGTTGTTATGAATATGCTAGTTTAAAACCCTCAGTTATATCTGGATTAAAAAAATATTAAAAATAAACATTGCTGGTTTTGGAGAGGTACCTTCCTCCTCAGCTCAATCCTCTTATTTTTAGACTAAACATCTGTGGATGCTTTATAAGACCCAACTAGAAGATTCAAATTCTGAATATTTTTTAAATGAGTGACTAACAAAGAAGAAATCAGTAGCATAATCTATTTCTTTAGGTCTTTCTAGTTTTAACTATTTAGAAACACATAAATGCCTTATTTGCAATATCTATAAATATGAATAAAATCTCCAGAATAGGCTGTGTGCTTACTTAGCAACAGAAGTATTTCTACAACTTTTTCTATAATTTTTGCAAATATCTGAAGTACATAAGACAAAAAAATCTACCAAACTCCAGAGTGAAATATCAAGTGTTTACAGGCAAAGACCATCCATGCTATACACTTAGTCTCACTATTGTCACATTCTTCAGACTCTTGCCACTTTCCAGATGTTTCACCTGCCTATCTCAATTGCTATATGACAGGATATAGAAATAACTATATATTTATTATTGCTATAAAATATTTTTATATAAATATATGTAAAATATATAACAAATACACACATACATTCACGTATATCCAGCAACACATATAGGTCCAATCACATGAAGATTGTCCTATACATTTGGATCTCTTCCTCAAATTCACATGATGTGTAAATACATTAATTGTGTTCTACAAATGTGTTTACTTTTATGTGTTAAAAGTAGATGCTTGCTAAACTGGTGAATGAATCATATGTCACGATGCTCAGCTTCTTTAATATCTGTTCAAAAATTGACATCAGCATCTTTAGCTGCATATTACTATATTTTTGTAGTTTTAGCAATCATAAAAGAAACTAGAATGCAAATCTGTCCAATGATCATGTCCTTTGTTCTTTGTCTAATTTCAAAAGCTGGAAAGAAGATCCTGTTATGTAATGGCTAGATCTTATTTTGAATATAATAAAACATTGTTATAGCAAACTTTTCACAGTAAAATTTCTGGTAAAATCCAATTTCTCTCTTAATGTTCCAGTAGAGCAAAAACAATACTAGAGAGATTAAGGGCCCATCGAAGAATGATCAGGGCATATTAAATTTATGATACTTTAATTTAAACATAGACAATGTCTTCTATTTTGTGCTGATTTAGGAATATAACTTTGAAACATTTCCTACCTAAATCAATAGTGAACAACATCTAATTCCTTGCAATCATATTCTGACTAATCTATCTAAAAGGCTGTGTGAAATGAAAATTAACAGAATATATTTTGAAATACTGCTTTCTTGATGGAATGATGCTTTTATTTGACACCACAGCATTCTTTTTACTGCATGATTTTGGTGAATTTTCTTGAGTGGTGAGGGAGCCCTCAAGGTACATCTGCTAACATTCATTTTTTAAACTTGTAATTTAGCAGGTTGAACAGGTTTATCAGCTCTAAGGGCCAAACAGAAATATCTCCGTTTCTCCACTAGTTTATTAGAGTAGTTTCTAGAGTAGTCTTGTATTTGTGATTTATTTTGTCTCAGACCTAGCTCTGCAAAAGATAAGCAAACAGGCTTCCAAATATATTAATCAACCTGTATGTTGTTCAATCTTTTCCACATACATGTTACGTTAACAAGTGGTAGAAAATACAGCTAATCCTTATGGGTGAAGATAACAAATTTGTGCTCTACCTACACTTTATTCACATGAAAATGTGAAAAGTTTTTCCCTCCAACAGCCACATTTTCTTGCTGTTTCGGTAACAAAGAAGAAAATAAACGCAGACAACACAGGAATTACAGAAGCCCAGATCCTAACAGGAGCAAATGCCAACTGTCTGCATTAGAAAACTGATTTTAAATAAAGTCAGTGACATAAGCTCTGCTCATTACAAGTCATGAGTTAATAATGAGTATATTAAAAAAATGAAAAAAAAATGTATAATTTAAAACAAAGGCAGATAAACATTTTTTTTCTGAGGAAAGAAAAGGGACATATCTACTCTCAAAAACTTTAAAAGGAAAGGAGATTTTAAAACAGTTTTCAAAGACTGTTACATCTAAGTTCCCATGGTATTCCATTTATCCTCCTTCCATTGCACGGTTTCTCAAAGTCTACCAAAGTGGTATCTGCTAAAATTTGTGTGCTAAGGTAAGCCTGAAGAGGACATGTAGTGATCTTGCCAATGAGATGAGATGACTAATATGCATGGAACTATAGGACTCAGTATCCTGAGGCATGAGCAAACTGTCACCGCTGACTGGTGACTCAGAAGTGCAAATGTTTCCTTCAGTCTGAAAAACATTAATGTGGGAGAAACACAGATGTTACCAAGGAATACAGGACTGCCTCTAGAAGCCTAGAAAAGCAGGAGATTCACTTCTTCCAAGCTTAATCAACAGTAGAGCCCAAAAGAAGTTAGAAACACTTCAGATTAGGTATATTTCTGTGTTTGTTACACCTATTGTGTATGATTTGTATTACTACAAACAGCCTTCCTTGTGCTGCTGCAGAGCTAAGAGCCAAACCAACGTGTTAGAGACTAGCTGTCTGAATACGGGAAGTATTTGCCTAGACACTGAGGCGGTGAAGGTCATTTGCCATTAGAAACCAATTTTACTAAACATTTGCATTTGTGTATTTTAACTACATTATTTTAAACTGTACAATTTGTTATCTATTACCACTTTTTCCATCGCTTAGATTATTTTTCTCCATTAACAAAACATGCTTGATCTACAGGATCCATTATTACCGGTGCTTAACAAAGGTTAGAATTGAAAAAAAAATGTTATTTCACATTAAAATGCACTTTGGCTAATATTTCTCTTTTTAAAATATATGCTACATGTTTTTAATCTTCAGCATATTTACAAAGCTGACTATTTGTGTTCTTGTTCACAGAAAACTGCTCTCTAATGCACATCTAGAGGGAGTTTATGGCATTTCCACTGATTTTATCTCCCTCTCGCCTTTTTCTCAATTAGTTCTGCATATTTTAAGATGAAAATTTCCTGAAATGTGTTTGATTCTATAGAGAATCCACCAACAGCAACGAACAGTAGCACTGCCCTGACATTGCTCAGACTATGGAAGGCTGATAATTGTGCTGGTTCCTCTGCAGGCCGCAGAAGGAATACACGACTTTCTTGAAATAAACTAGGTATAAAGATCCACACAGCAAATTTTAAGGCTAGTACTGAGGGGTAGATTGCCTACACATCAGAATTAAGTGTTTACACAGAAACAGTTGCAAAACTTCATGCATAACAGTGCTTCTTAGGAAAAAGAAACAACATCAAATGGCTGTTCTGACAACCGGCCTGCATGAAATATACTGATTGTGAAATCTTCTGGGTCTGAAACTTTAAACCACGTGGAATATAGCAAACGAGTGTAAAAAAAAATCTCATCAAAAACTTCGGACTGAAGTAAACCTGCAACTGGAGCCTGAATTGACTGAAAATATTCTTTTTCTCCAATTTTTTTTTCAGCTACACTAATGAAAGGGATTTCTCTACAAACATTGCCTTCTTTTTCTAATTGCACTTGACTCTAAAAAAAAGAAGTACTTCTGACAACTCATTCTACCAGATGGAACTGTTCATAATATATTGTAAAATGTTCTTGTTTGGAAATTGTATGTAAATCATACATACAGTATGCTGCACATCTATATGCTTACAGTCCCTCCCTGTAAGAGGGACTTAAGTATGAGAGCTACTAAGTAACACAACCTTTTCTAGACAGATTCAACCATAGTGAAAATGAAGGAAACTCAGTGAAATGAGAAGAAAAAAATTTTAAAAAAGAAAGGAAAAAAGATAAAAGAGGGAAAAAAAAGCCTTAAATGGCAAAAGTTAAGGTATCCTTTAACTTTTAAAAGGTAATATTCTTTTCTTTTCAGGAGTTTGGCTTAATATCCTACATTCTGGTTCCTAAACATTTTAAAGTTGAATGTCCTTAAGGAGTCATTATCATTGATATTTGGTCTTTGGGAATGGGAGGTGATTAATACCATAATAAAAAAACAGTATCTTTTACTAATCAGATTTAATATCTTTTTCCTATGATGCCCAGTTACAGGACCTTCTAAGCCCTTGCTATGTTATGTATGTGCCTTTGCTACTACTCAATATACTTGATGACACTGAAATGTTTTAAATGAGGTTTTCACTTAACCTTCCAACTGAGCCTTAAGATTATTCTTTATTAAATATTATAAACTTAATAATGACTGTACATATTCTATATAGCTGGACATATCTAAATAGAAGGAATCAAACTCAAAATACAGATGACTGGATTTTCATCTAGGGTGTTTGCATAGAGAGAAAGAAAATTGATAAACAAAGCTGATTTTCAAGTTAACTGTTCATGCACTAACAGCTGTAAATAAATGCTGTTATCTTCAGAGTACTGCTTCTAGAGCAAAAGTACATAGAGAAACTTTCATAGTGACAAATAAGCAAAATTAAAAAAGATTTCACTAATTAACAAAGGAAAACCATTTTACAACACACGGCATATAAGGTAGAGGCTAGTGTAGAATAAGATAAAATTGTGTTAATGATGTGCCTCATTCTCTGTCTTACCATCCTAGAGATAGTTGAGAGCAAAGCTGCTCTATTAAGAGTGATGAAGAGCAAACTTTCACTGAGAACGGACCTTTCTGACTGAGGCTGCTTCTAGCAGGCCTGTTACTACAAGTGTCAAAGCTCTACATGGAGAAAATTGAGAATCAAGATCATTTTGATCTGCAGATATTGTTGTGTAATGTTAGATTGTATGAACAAGTCAGAAAAAAAAAGAAATATAATAAATTATTGTAATGTCATTGGCAATAGTTGCATGCAATAAGGCTCAGCCTTGCATGGGAGAGTGACTTGAAAGATGCAATTCACATAACATGTGCAGACTGAAACAATATATTCTTTGATTCTAAAGAAAAGTAGAGATCTGGTATACAATGATGATCAGTTTCACAAAACCAGAAGCAAAAACTTCTTATATTTATTGAATATTCTATCCCTGGGAAATTATTTTCCTTAACTTGCAACTTCTTACTATTAAAAGCTTATTTGCTTTTTAAAAAGCTTATTAAAAGCAAACATTTAAAAGTGTTCAACAAGCCATGTCTTTTAATATCACTATAATTTTACTTAAGAACTATTAGTATTTACTTTTCAGCATCTTTCTCATAAAGCTAAAATCTATTTACTAGTATATAGAAACAAAGCTTTGCAATAACATTGTATTTGTCTAAAGCTGTGAATGAGAGGATGATGAACAAGCTCTGTCTCCAAAAGATAAAAAAAGTGGAGGAAACTGAAGCAAGTATTGATGGCTGTCTGCTTTTGTATAACTCTATTTAGGTGCTTATTGCTATAAGCTCACTATGTGTTACTCAAAAAGGAATATTTCACAGTGACATGCATTGTAAATGTATCCCCGACCAGCACAGATGGCATAAAATGCTTAGCGTTGTTTTCAGACGGTATGTCATGCTGTGGGAAGATATGGCTGGAATAAATACATTTTATTTTGCCTTCTGACATTTTTCCATATGATTTAATTATTCAGAGAACAGAGCATAAAAGAGAGCTACAGTATTAGCTGGGTCTGTTACATGCTTCAAAGAGAATTCAATACTTTGTCAAACATTGCTTTTAGAAAACAAATTTGCATGACATGTAAATAATACAACATTTGGTTGCTCTTGGTCTAGCTTCTGCATTTTGTCCATAGTGATTTTGAGTTTACTTCTCCCTTCATCTACATATCCTAAGTAACGCATCATAATATGCAGTCCTTCAGATAAGAGTATATAAATTCACAAAATAATTCCTCCATTGGCTTGAAAATAATAGATTGATTCTAGTCGATTCTCACTGTTCTCTTTTGCTGAGGAAAGAAAGAAACGAACAGTAGTCAAATGTAGAAGTAGAAAGAAAGGACAGATTCTGTGTTAGCTCTGTGCAGATGCACAGGAATCAAGTACAATAACCTTTCATTCACATGCATTAGTCAAGAAATGGCACTGCACAGATACTTTTCTTTTTTTTTTTTCCTATTGGAGAATAAAAAGCCAGAGTTCATGCACCACTGAGTGTGAGGCATCAGCTTCCCATCAGGGACTGGCTCTTGGGGGGCCCACAGGCAAAACAATGCAAACGGTAATTAGAATACTTTTCCCTCCTGTTCTGGGAATAAACAATCTTTTTGTTGTTCATGTTTACACAAATAACAAAATGTTCAGCTGTGCTGTAGAAACTGTATGTGATACAGTAGCAGTGCTGTTATAAATAATATATATGCCAATGTAAGTGAGGTTTTCTAATAAATGTACAAATTCTTTGAACATTTGCAACCTCCCGAATTATCCAAGCATGCATTTTCTGCATAGTTTATGACTCAGATTCTATAATGTCCTTTCTGCTTAATTTTTTTCTAGCAAATTATATTAAATACGATCTCTTTAAAAAGTGAATAACTTTTTATATTACTTTTTTTCAAAGCTTTAGAACTTTCTAGAACTAGCTAGTATACTGAGCATAGAGTACTATAAAAAATGATATATCTCCTTGTCTGACCTCAAGTAGTAGCTACAGAATATATCTCAAGTTTATTTTGGCATAATAAAAAAAAATAACAGTAGCATTTTTATTCCCTGAAATTATAATTACTTTATAGTTGTAAAAGTCTTCACATTTTCAGCTGGAGCTTTACAGCTGTTTTTCTTCTCTGAAAGCCCTATCTACTTCCAGACTCATTATTTACTTTAAGAAACAAAACACATGGGAAAATTTAATATCTAATATTGTTGCATAGTCTATTTATAAATGGATGTTATATTTCAGAAGTGAAAAACAAAGCTATTAATGCTTTATTAGTACTCTCGATTGTGCCTTTACACACTGTAGAGAGCGGTCCTCCGTTTGCAGGGGAAAGAATGAGTAACTAAAAATACTTTTTATATTTTATTATGATTATCTTTGGATTATTGTGTTTAGAATGCACGCTATCATAACATTAGTACGTAAGAGTATGATGAGTAATATCATCTAATGTTAGATGACTAATACAGAAGTAATGGGAGTAACAAGACACGGTCAGGGTTTTGCAGACAGAATGATTAACTGCTTATGTTTTGTGTGCATGAGGAAACTTTCCATTGAATAATGGTGCTAAGGAAGCCAATGAAGAAGAGTTCTTACAATCATAGTGGGGGCAGACATTCAGGCCTATATGAAAATGGTTTTTGTCCTTCCAGACCAATTGATCTAGCCTTACAAATGGAGAAGAAAGCACCAAAATATGCACATGGATTGATAAGAAGCACCAGAAGATGAAGAAATAGAAAATGATTCTCTGATCTGAGTAATGGAGAGGATAACAAATTACTCTACTTGCTTATTTACAGACACAAGCCCAATAAAAGGCATTTTGAAAAAAAAACACAGATGAAAGAAAACTTGTTCTTTCTTCAGTGAGCTCTTTCATGACTGAAAGCATTTGGGACTGCATTTGATCCACAACATTTCCATTCACAGCAAAGTCAAGGTAAATGTAGTTACTATGCATGGTAAGTAAAATAATACTCATCTTGTGTGATATATATGTTTTTATTTACATATATGTAAGACATGACATATCTGCATGTGCACACATGGTGCAAGACATGGTGCAAATATCCTCCTGAACTTTGTGAGATCAGTAGTGGGCAGGAGATTCTTGCTAGTGCTTGCTTTGCATTAGCATGGCCATTTAAATAGTGAGCAATTTTCCAACACTCCATTAAGGCAGGTCTTTTATTTAGATTGTATTAATTATTATACTTGGAATGAGGGGATCCAATGTACATTAAAATTCTGCATCACATAGAAGAAAGAAAAATAAACATTCATATACAAAGATTTAAATTATTTGAGTTATCTATAGAATGGGCATTTCTGCATAAGAAACAGGCCAAGAGTATCATAAGTAGCAGTTTACTTTCTAAAAAAAATGTTTCTCTTGAATTTTGAATACGCATAACAAAACAGTTCAAATCATCAAAAGGGCATAGAGCCTTTTGCAACAACAGAGCAAGCACTGGATGGATTTTCAAGACTTCTAACAGTATATCTTCAGTTTCTAAAATAATAAAGCTAGCAGTATCTTTATTAAAGCTGTCAAATTTGACTTTGCTAGAATTATGAGAACTTTTGAAGCCATTAATCCCTCTTCAGTTTCTTTAAATGATATATGTCCTTAGTACATGAAATGATAAGACACAGACCTTCTCACTTCTAATATTCATTCCTTTTTCAATTTTATGAGCAAAACATAAACTGTACATGTCATGAAGTTCAACTTAGATTGTGAATTTTAACAAAATTGCTTGGACTTTCTGACAAAAAAATTCAAAGTTTGGGGACATAAAATATCCATATTTTAATGTCAGTATCTAAAAACAGACCAACCAATTTTCAGAGACAGGAAGCTACTGCTCGAGAAGCTGAGTCATGTGGTTTATGTTCTGAGGCCCTCTCCAGCCTCCCCAGGCCTTGAGGTCATTCCAGATACATATGAGAGAACTGGTGTTTTAGTACACAGTACTGAAATTCATACAGAAGCTGAGAAAAGTTTCTGTTACCACGTGCGAGGACAGTTATCTACTTCCTAAAATAGTCCATGAAAAAAGTTAAGCATAAATGTGGGTTTAAACCTCCCAGAGGCACAGCCAGAATTGGAACTTAGAGCTAAACATTGTGTTTATAGTTTTTAAACTATAGATTTCAACCTAGCAGCAAAAATAAAGCAGCTATTAGACATATTATAGACGTAAGTATAATAATATGCATATAAGTAAGCTCAGATAGTCTAAGTTGAACCAAATTTTGCTTATGCAAGACCGAAATTACTTTAGAGCTATTGGAAAAATCACTCCTTCACTTATACTCGAAATTTAAACTTTTCCGCCCCAAAAAATGCCCCTGGATCTTAAAAGAAAAGCAATAGTAAGCAAATGGAAGCATGGCCTTGACCCATCACAAAACAGGCAAGAAATTGCAGCAGTTTCCCTTCTATCAAGTAAAACACAAAATCCATCAGGATACTGAAGTAATATGTTCAGGTTTTCTTCAGAGATTGAAAAGATCTCTATGCTACATCTCAGTGAAACTGCTCTCATCATCATATTACATGCTATTCCAAGCTTGAATTTTCATAGCCACTCTTGTTAAATCTGTTTTCATTTGCAAGGGCTATTTAAATGTTTGCTGAATACAGAGAAAATATAGGATATTCCTCTATGAATATGAAACAGTGAAATTCAAGTCATTGTGCCACATAATACATATATATAATCATAGAATCACAGAACACTTGAGTTTGGAAGGGACCAACTACGGATCACCTAGTCCAAACCCCTGCTCAAGCAGGGACACCTAGAGCACAGGGTGGCATCCAGGTAGGTTTGGAAGATCTCCAGAGAAGAAGACTCCACAGCCTCCCTGGGCAGCCTGTGCCAGGGCTCTGGCACCCTCACAGTAAAGAAGTTCCTCCTCACATGGAGACAGAACTGCCTGAGTTTGTTTGTACTCACTACTTTTTGTCTTATTGCTGGCTACCACCCCGAAGAGTTCGGCTCCACCCTCCCTCCATTCCCCCTTCAGATCTTTATACATATCGACCAGATCCCCTCTCAATCTTTTCTTCTTTAGGCTAAACAGGCCCAGCTCGCTTAGTCTTTCTTCATATGAAAGATGCTCCAACCCGTTAATCATCTTTGTAGCTCTCCGCTGGACCCTCTCTAGAAGTTCCCCTCTTAAACTTGAGAGCCCAGAACTGCACCCAATACTCCAGGTGTGGCCTCACCAGAGCTGAGGAGAGGGGCAGGATCCCCTTCCGCCACCTGCTGGCAACGCTCCTCCTGATGCAGACCAGGATCCCATTGGCCTTCTTGGCCACGAGGGCATACTGCTGACTCATGGTTAACTTGGTGTCAACCAGGACTCCCAAGTCCCTCTCCATGGAGCAGCTTTCCACCAGGTCTACCCCTAATCTGTACTGGTGCTAGGGCTTATCCCTCTCCAGGTGATAAAATGCTATTATATCTAATAACATCTTGGGAAAAGACTAAGAAAAGATTCTGAGTTCAAATCTACTTTCTATCTAATGGGAGAAATTTGATTCCTCCTATAATCTTTCAGTGGATGCTTTAATAAGTAGACTTTCTAATCAAGGAGAATAGCCCCATGCTGATTTAGGAGTGCAGTCTCTTCTGATTTTTCTTTTTTCTCCAACTAAAACTAGCTATCAAAATAAAGATTGCAAATAATCCTCAAGTGATAAAAAATGAGAGAGTTTTAAAATATTAACAATACAGTCTATATTGCTCAATAAGATTAAAAAATATATATTTTTCCTTATTATCTTGTATGCTCCAAGCTCAATATCATTTCCCCTGGAGTCAGTGGAAATTTGCCATCAATTTTATCAGAGACTTTTGTACTTACTGAATTTTGCATTGCTTTCTGATTGCATTATAAAAATAACAATTGCAGTATATGATTTTCACTTTTAACAGAATTTTAGAAGGTTTTGCCGGGTAAAATACACAGAGTAGTAGTGTTCCTCATCTTAGTTTTTGTTAATTACAATGCACCTCAGGTACTTTGCAAGTCAGGATAAAGCTTACACAAAAGATTTTTGCATTTTGTTTAGTTACAGATGAGGAAAAGCTGCTTCTTTTTGATACTTGGTTGCATTTTGTAAATGGAAACTAATAACAAGAACAATCATTATTAGAATTTATTTTAAATAATTCAATAGTAATCCAATTACTATTACTAATGTTGTTCTAGTTACAGTAGTTATTATAAAGCATTTGAATTGAACAGTTAATAAACTACTATATTTTTCCTAACTATAAATTTAATGGAAAAGAAGGTGTGATGGTAATTCTAGAGTAATTTGAAAAAGTAGAGTCAGACTCAGAGAATGCTCAAATTTTAAAACTTAGATACACAGTGTAATACTTAATTCTTTTTCAAGTTCAAAGAACCTTAAATTTCATTTGGATTACGTAAAACTTCAGTCTTTAATATTTTGCTCAAAGTATACACGCAAACTGCATGCGGTTTAACTTCGCTGGCTTAGAAAAAGTGCAGAGTCAATTATTTCATTATTTGAATCCGTGGCTCCTTGCAGTTCAACAAAAAAGGGCTCTTTTTCCTTTTCAAGTAATTACCAATCTGCAGATTTCACTCTGGTAAGATGAATTATATCCTCTAGTAGCACACATGGACTTTCAGTTAGGAAGAGGTGAACCACCAATTGTATGCATAGTCCATTGATTCAGTTGCAATGACTAACTTGGCCACTTTAGTTAATTAAAAGGCAATACAAATTGTTCCTTTACAGGCTGATCCAATTATCATTAAAGTTAAAGTCAATGAGAAATGTTCCTTGTTGAGAACAGGATCAGACTGACATTTGGTCTACAATTTTTGAGGTTGGAAGGATATTATGATCTAAGTACAAGAAAAATGTTAAAGCTGTATGAGAGGGGCAGCAAAGCTATGAAAATCTAGAAAGATCTAAAGAAAAATCTAAAGAAATTAGTAAAATAAAGTACTAAGGAGTTTTGTCTAGTTCTTTTCCCTGGAATAGCCCTGTTCCTTCTCTCTGCCATCCCCTGTCCTATCTCTAAAGGAAGTCCACGAAGTCCACTCAGGTTATAGTTTCAGGCAGCAAGAGCAGAGAAGAAAACTGAATTCTCTGGACTGCACTGCCACCCTGAGCAGGCAAAAAGTGCAGGAAGGGGAAGGGGCAATAGATTTGTCTACTGCTAACAGAAAGGTATGCTTTTAAAGAACACATTGCATGCTTAATAAAAACAGATGTAGGCTCTCAAGGGAATTCTGTGCAGTTAATTTTTCAGTTTGTGGAAAAAAATGAAGCTCCAGTAGGGCTCAGTTAAGGTTAAAAGAACTTTGCATACTTAATGAAGAAGAAATGGTCCCCAGAAAATAGACACAATTTTCTTTCTTTAATAATACATAAATGCAAATGTTTAAGGAAGTCTCTCTTGTACTTAACAGTTTGAAGCATTGTCTGATCACTGTATCTGGATTACAAATTGAAATTAAGTTATTTAAGATTTGAAACTAAATTAATTAACACATATGAATGAAGAATTTTTTTAAGGCTGTATTTTCTGATTACATATTCCACAAGTTGTCACAATGCACCCAAATAAGTTAATTATGGCACAACAGCGCATAATCTGGAACAATGTTTTCCAAATAATTTTATACTAGGCAATTTCTATTCTAGCCATTTTCATCTTAAGCTTTCATACAAAAATCAGTAAAAAAAAACAGAAGTTTTGATATTATAAAAATATATAATGCATATATTCAATTTACATATTATATATATAAATGCTGATATTTCTGACTATATAAAATCTATTTATTCTCCTTCATATTTTATTCTTTTTTTTTATAAGCAGAATTCTTGTTTTATAACATTATCAGAAAGAGATGATTTGCACCTCATAAGGAGTGGCCAATATTTCTTTTCCTGCTTGTCTGCACTGTAGGACAGATGGACTTCTGTACATCGCTCATGCAACCCAGGGAGTTGTAACTCCCATTACACTCATCAAGTTGTAGATATGTTCCCCACTGTTTCTGTTCTGACTATTTCTCCAGATTGCCCTCTGTTATCAATGTTTTGGAGAAATTGTAGGCATTATAAAAAGTAGCAGATAAAACAAGATTCATTTTAGTCAATCATAATTTCAGAAAACAAAGAAACTAACACCAAAACCACTGTCTAGTTGTAACAATTAATAAACTTTCAAGTCAGTTTCAGTTCCACATGCAAGTCAATAGGGTCCCTTTCGCATAATTGCATTTGTGACAATAAAAAATTGTTCAAGAAAATATTATGTCACAAATTAAAAATAAGATCACAATAAAAAATCTTTTTTTTAGATTACATTTCATGTATCAATAAAATTAAATACTAACAGAAAAATACAATAAGATATATACTATTAAAGAGACATAGCACATATGTCAAAATTATATTAGTATTTTCAGGTGATAACATTTATAATACAAGTCAGATATCATGCTACTTTTGTCTTATTACTATTGCTTTTAGAAAAAGAAGAAAATATACTACAATATTATAATTTTTTTTTAAGTACAGTATTTTCAGGAACTCATAAAGGCTGAGTTGTTTTATTTCAATTAATAGCCTGGAGGTTTAGAAGTAAAATTTTTATTATATAATAACTTCTTTCAACATTTATTTCCCAAGCTCTAAAAAAATAAGACCCTCAAAGCACCTACAACTGCTAAGATATTTTTACTTTACTTTTTGGCATCTTACAAATGATAAATAGTATTTCTTTATATTTACATGAAAGAATTTGCTCTTCTAACACGTAAATTGGCCAAAATTCTTTCCTTGAAAGAAATACGTAGAAAGAACTTAAAGTGTCAATGTTATAAATACAAATACAACGTTGTTGAAAAATGATCAAATCTAAAAATGGGTCCGAATTCTTGATTCAAGTTCATCCTAAATATTCACATTATTGGATTGTATCAAACAAAATAACTGAAAGAAAAAGTATTTTTGGGAACTATCAGGTTAGTGTGGCTAGCATGTCAATAAAAAGAAAGAGGCCTCTATCAACAAAGATACCAAATGAAAAATCTGCAGAAGTATGTGATACTTCTAGTTCATGTTAACAGAATTCCATTAAAGGAGACCACATAGAAAAGGGAAAATAACTGAAATGAAGAAGGTATAATAAACAAAAATGAAAAATGTGTTTGGAAAACTTACGATGTATAAAGTCTTTGGCCAAGCACTTTAGGCTTCTTTTTGAAACTCAGATATACACTTGTAATTGAACTCAAATTTCAAATATATTTGACTGAAAACTATTATATGAAATGAATTTGGTTGTTCAGAATTCTGGGATTCAGTTTTGCCATTTATGTAGTTTTGACCAATCCATTCCAGTTTCATTCAGACCTAGACACGCTCTAATCTGGTCCAGCTGAGCCTGGTGGCTGGGCTGCCACCTCCCAGCTGCATCTGTTTCCCCAGTGCACGCACACACTGACAGTTATCATCCCTATGGAAAGTGCCACCCTAATTCCGCTCGCAAACACTCTCTAACCCACATACCATGCTGGAATGAACTAGGGTAACTCTATGACTTTTCAACTCTGGATCATTAGATATAATCTGTGTAAGGAATTACTACTTAATTTTACAGTCTTTTAAGTGTATGGGGAGAAGGTCTCTGGTTGCAACAAAATCTTTGTCAGATTCAAGTGCAGCCATAAAAACAGATCTGCCATTTCTGCCCTTTCACCATGTATAAGCTGCGGTAACTTTGTAACTACCAGTAACTTTGCCCACTGTAGAAAAAAGTTACTCTTTGAGATCAATAAAATTATTAATATATATATTTCTGTCAGCTTCTATCCATGCTATCCATGCAAATATTTTATATATGAAATAAATAATGTATATACACACTTTATTAAAAAAAACAAACACTTTTTTTGGAGGAAAAAATATTTTTTCTTCCAAGTTACTGTGAGTTAGCTAAAGTAACATCTTAACTGCACTCAAGTGCTTAAGAATATTGTCTATTTCTTAAATGGACATAAGATGTAAATCTTAATATTTGTTAGAAACAAAATTGGTGCACATGGACCACCATTAACACCACCGGTGTACTTCTGAAAAGTACATGGCTCTAGGTATCCCGTTGGTTGTCTCATTCTAATCTTTTCCTTGCATTCAGATTAGATAGAAACAGGGCCCAAATCCCCGCTTCAAAAATAAACATATTAAAAAAACCTGCTTAAGCATTATTATGGTGTAAATACATGAATGTCTACATTTTTAATGGACATTTTTGAAACAACATTTAAGCAGAAACAACAATTTTGCCGTGTGGCCAATTCGACCACACATATCTCAAACTGTTTCCATTTTCCTTTATTGTCCTCTAATGATCTCATCAAGAGCACATAATTAGTGCAGCAAACTGCATAACACGGACTCTGCCCTAAAGCAGCCAAGCAGAGCTCTCTGCTAGCCCCTCTCCCACTGGAACAGTACTGCTAATGGGCCGTGATCAGCAGGCAGTATTTCAAGGGATATGCTCTTTTTAAAATAGCTTGTGATCTCTGGCTTGAAGCAACAGTTCTGGGGCTGTCGCCATCTGTACCGACACACACATCAAAGTTGTTCTCTATCTTTTGAATAAGGCTACCAAGGTCAATTAATAATGGCTTTGGGTGCCTGAGAGATGCTGTAAGACTCTGAACAGCTGGATCTCTACGGCAATTTCTCTTTTTATATAAAACTATTAATGTCCTTTCTAGCAAGTAACCCTACAACTTAGATCTGTGAAAATCTGAAACTACTAGTATACGTGTGCTGAGAAAGATACCACTTATCAAAGTCAAAAACCATCATAAACAGATCAGAAATGCATAAACACAGAGAGATAAATACTTTCTAATGGAGTAGCTTTGAGTATAGGTTTACTGTAGAAGCTACTGCATTTGAAAGGTATCATTCTTCCTCTCCAATACACAAAATATCACAAAGAACAACCTCTTAAAAAAGTTACCTTGATGACACAAAGACCAAGTTTTCTTAGATTTACAACCCGCTACAGTGCTGCCAATGATCTGTGTGGTAAAGAGATACTCTCATAATATCCATTTTATCTCGTATTATTTAATTTTGCAGATCTGGTTACTCCAGATAGGTAAATGAATAAAAGGAATTACCAAACTCTACTTTTGTCCCAAGGTTTATTATCAGCCCCCAAAATACGTAACAGCCTTTAAGTCTCATAAACTCCATAGTCCAGAGGCAACGCCATAAAATCACCCTTTTCTACTCCCTAGTTGGCCTCAGCATGCTGTTTTCAAACTACATGTGAGATGGACACCAAATAAGTGAGTTTTAAAACTGTTGAAGGTAAGAAGCTTCTTCCCATAGGATAGGGCAGTTCGTATGCATGTGCATCAGTATGCATATGTGTATGTACACATCCATACATACACATAGAAATTATGTCCAGATCAGCATTTAGGCAGTGTGCACATAAGTAACTGATAGAAATATAAAACAGAGAGCAACAAAAGCTGGCAAAAGAATGAGCGAAAAATATGATCTCAGTTACTCTACCATTTAACACCATCCCCTCCCATTCACTTACATTTATTGAACCCTGCATAGTAAAATGTCATACTGAGCAGCCTCTCTGGTAGTTCACCAAGGCTCTTCATCTGCAAGCAGTCATGTAGAATTATATCACTAGCTTAATTTTTATCCCTGTTGTTTATCATGTACAGATAGAGCAGAGTACAGACATGCAACGTGATGGAACATGCCTACCATTTGCCCAAAGCACTGAAAATCTTACAGAAACACAAATGCTGTGCACAAAAGGCTGAAGTGCCATTATAATTCATCTTTGAATGCTCTGGCTTATTTTTAAAATTCACACACAACAGTTGAAAGTTTCGTAAAAAAATTATTTTAGTAACAGATATATCTTCTTAGGATTTGCTTACATTTGTTAAAATGCTCTTTTAAATAAATAAAAATTACATACATGATAAGGCTCCATATATTTGATTTACTACATACATTGTTGCTCCCAACATAAGTAGCAATTTATTGTGTTTATTTTGATTTGCTTTGTAAACACTTGAGAGTAATATGGCATGTATATAAAGCAAAAAGCAAAATGTTCTGAGGATGTGTAAATGAGAAATTAAATATATTTATATAACACTTGAGAGCTGTTGGTCACATTCTTTCCTGGATGATTTTGCAAGCGGCACCAAATTTTAAACAATGACTCCAAAAATAATGATATAGAAGGAAAAAAAAAAGTAATTTAATGCACTATTCTGTTCTGATTTATTTCAGAGCCACTTGTAATATTAACATTATAAGTACAACAGCCACTTATAATAAAGCAAAGAGGCCTCAACTAAAATTATTTAGTAAATAAAATTCCATAGTGTTTACAAAACTACAAGGTTTATAAAAAATGCATGAAGAGTAACCATTTACTGAGTTTTAAAGAAGGCTTATAAAATTGACAAAATATTCCTTTTTTGTTTTTCAAGATCTACAGCAGGAAATCAGGATTTCAGGATGCCTCTTTCTCAGAAGAGAGGACAGCAAGTCAGCAGTTACTTAAATACAACTTGTGTGCATAGCTGCAAATTTTCAGAAGTGAAAGCATAAAAACTGATGAAAACGTAGAAAGATAGAAAATGAAAGCATAGAAAACATATAAGTTTAATTTAATTTATACCTAAATGTCTTATGTCAGACCTACTCTTTGAGGAGAAAAATACTTTTCTAGTTTCGCATATCTGCATTGCATCTCACCAAAGAAAAAAAATGAAATTTTCTTCTTCATTGCTATCCATCTCTCTGCTCGTTCCTTGAGAGCAGTGTAATATATCATATACAATGATCTATTGCAAATAAGTTAAAACGATCTGAAAATAGTATGACTTAAAATGGGACTGCCACTTTTGAAAAAAAGAATTTATTATTGAAAATAGTTTTTCATTTCCTGCATTGCAGCTTCAATGTAGTAATTCATCTAATATCCATTTACTTCAAAAAAGTTTTCCCTTAAAAATATTGGTATTTTTGCCATTTTTAAATTAAAAGCATTTTAAATGTGCATTTTTAAATTAAAACAAATGCCATAATGAATGAGATCTTGAAATAAAGTTAACACCTCTCTAAAGACTAAATTATGTTAAACAATATCTATTATGCTAAGGTTCAATAAAACTGACTCAGTGTAGATTTTCCTGTAATTTTCAGCCTTCAAGCATATTTCGAATTTGTACAATTTATATGAAAGATATGTACCAATATGTTTTGCAAAAAACATTTTTTTTTACAATTTTGTTACATATATTTTCACACAGATGCTAAATACTTCATCTCAATATCTAAATACTTTGGAGAGAATTCCCAAATTCTGCCTGTACTTGAGATTGTATCCACATATAGTGGGAATTACTGGAAAAGATTACATTCAAAGGGAGTCTGACCCAGAAAGAAGACCAAAGAAATAATCCAGGGGTAAATTGTATAAAAATGCAGACATCCTCTGCAATTTCTGAGACTAAATGGTAATTAGGGAGATATGTGAAGCCATTAACAGGAAACATCACGTTGCAAGATTTCACAAAAATCTACTTTTCTTCACTTTCAAATTACATGCTATCCTACTGTGTAAGATAAACAATCATATTTTAATGATATAATTATGATATAGCAGCAGCTAAATAGGATTTTTGTCCAGCGAAGTACAGTAGAAAAGGTACTTTCTGCCCCTGCCTTGGTCAGAGAGAGATGCTAGATAAAAATGTAATTAATAGTCATTAAAAGAAATATGTTTGTTCACTGCCACTTCACAATGTGAACATAATTTTATGTTGAAATAGTAGAATATAATTAGTGTTCACATAAATGAATTTCTGGCCTGATGACTATCAGTGCATCTGGAAATGCAGGTTTTTGCACTTCAACCTTCCTGCTTCTGTTAGTACCAGATTCTGCTCTTGTTGAGATTTAAACAGCCCTACTTCATGAAGCTCCCTGGCTTCCTCAGGCACTGTTTCATTGGCATTGATAGCTGTAAAAAGTCACCTCAGTGTGAATGACGGCATGAGAACTGGACCTATTGCCTTTGAATACCTCCTTTTTGCATAAACTTCTTAAATTTTTTGCATATTGCATACCATTCTAAATACACAAAATAATGCAACAATGGAGACATGTTTTCTCATAATATTGGTTAACAGTTATATTAGACAAGACATCTTAAATGTTTGGAGAAGAAAATGCATGCATAAATTTGTCCATTAATAGCATCATATATATCTCTGACAGCACAAAAAAAAATCAGGACAAATATATCTCTATGATAATGACAAATGCTTATATTGGATCCAAAAAACACACCAGAAATATATAAACAAACACAGAGAACAAAGAATTCTCAGACCAAAATCTTTCAAAGTTAACTACTACAAGAAAGGCTTGATAGACTTTTTTTTCTTCACAGAATCCATGCTTTCCACTGAAACACAGTCAACTTTTTCATTAAAGAAAAAAAAGGCAGAAAGATTTTCTTTGTGTTGACCAATTCTTCCATTTTTGTTGCCTAGCACAGAAAAAGCAAAACACTGTAGAGTTTAACATGACTTTTTAAATCATGTTTGCTGAGTCTGAGCTTCTATATCTAGTTAACCCAAACACACGAACAAAACAAACCAGTGAAGAATCTGTGTATATTCTAGCCACCCAACAAACCATTTTTCATTGGGAAAGAGTATGCAGACAGTTTAAAGATACAATAATATATGCAGTCTTATTCCTTTGTAGACACAGATTGGCATGGAATCTTTACTGCTTTTATTAATCTGCAGTGCTGTGGATTTATAAATTAACTGCTCAGCTGCCTGGTCACTGCCCCTGGAGAATCTCCACGAATCCTCTCCATAAATGTAGCAGAAATGTGAGATTGCAAGTTTGTTCTCTTCCAATTTCTAACTATCCTTCCCTTCTGTATCCAACCCTACCCTAACATAACCAACTCTATGTTTTTTAGGGATGAGGAATAGTTACATTTATAGAGCAGAGACAAGAGCAAAGGTGTGTAATGTTGGAAGGCTCTTTTCTTTCTAATGCAAGTTCCTGCTAGCTTGCCAAGGACAACATTGAAGCAACATGCTGGCTCTTTTAGCATCTTCTGCTGCCATGTCACCATATACCAGGTAGCTGCAATGAGCTCCCCGTAGCTGCTAAATTCACAGACCAAGAACCAAATCATTCTCGCAGTAGTACTCTAATTATTGCAAAGTGTAAAGTCATCTCACGCTGGCTTGCTAATTCATTAGAAAGAAAACAATTTAAACCATCCTGGATGAAACAGGAGTAACTGCTTAATTCCTGGATGAATAAACCACTAAACTCAGTCTTTACCCACCTGAGGCCAATTCGCATGTACATACTAAATACCACTTGGCACTACCTCCCAGGCCCCAGGTGACTTCCATCTGATCCTCAGAAAAAATATTATAATTTCTGTGTTCTCTTCTGTTCAAAATGTCTAAAATAATGACTTGGCTCTATCTGCAGCCCAGCAGAGTGGAGTTTTCATAGCATGTGAACTAGAAGCAGAATGAGGGCAGGGCTGAGAGTAGTGTTTGACTACGCTGTACGTGCTAGATATAACACTGAAAAAATGTGTAGGATGAAGTACCCAAGTCTGCCAAAACTTTTCTTCTACAATGTTTGCTGGAGGAATGATCCTGTGTGTGGTTTACAAATGAAAACAATGCCAAGAAAGCGTTAGTTGGCACAGACCAAATCCATGTCAGGGAGTGCTAAGACTTAAGCAACATGGACGATCTGATGTTCAAGCTCAGACTCTGTTTCATCTTGTAGGAAGGATACAGCCTTACTGCTTAGGTTAGCCTAGGTTAGGTTAGGTTAGGTTGGGGTCTGGTTTGATTTAGTCATGCAGAAAGTTGCTGCATGGAAGAAAGGTTGTCTCTGTAAAGGAAAATTTTTGCAGCACGAATTTACAAAGCTTGATTTACACAGCAAGAAAATGTTACAAAGCCTGAGGATAAAGGTTGCTGTTACGATGATGTAGGCAATCTCAGGGGGTAATAACCAAAGCTCAGAAGTATCTAAAGGCTTTTATAGATCTCAAATAGACAGTTTAAGATCAGTTTAATTACCAGAACAGAGAACCTGAACAGATGTGAATGAAAGATATATATTAGCTTAAAAATCTTAAAAGAGCTAGACATGGTCAGCTCTACAGAGAAAGCATCTCACTTAACCTGTGGTAAGAACAAGAGGTTGGACAGGTGTATTTTTATAGTATTTATTCTTTCTTGTCCATATAAAGAAATGGTATCACTATTTCTGATGAAACAGGTGAAGCAGACACATATCTGACAATTCGTTGAACTCCTTTTATGTGATATGTCTTAGGCACAGAGAGTTGTCAAAGCAGTTGAACATGTTAGTATTAGTGACTGAAACTGATGGAATTTTTATAAATTAAATATTAGATAAATCTATGTAATTCCTCATCATCAGGCTAAATGTTTACAAACACCTCAAGGGAGGGAGTGAGGAGGGCATGGCTTCTTTTCAGTGGTGGCCACTGACAGGACTAGATGAAATGGCCACAAACTGAAGCATCGAAAGTTCCACAGGAACTTAAGGAAAAATTTCTTATCAGTGAGCGTGATAGAGCCCTGGAACAGGCTGCCCAGAGAGGTTGTGGAATCTCCTCTTCTGGTGCTCTTTAAAACCCACTTGGATGCAGCCCTGTGTCACGTGCTCTAGGTGACCCTGTGTGTGCAGGGAGGGTTGGGCTACAGGATCTCCAGGGGTCCTTTCCAGCCTTGAGGATTCTATGATTCATGACTCTATGATATCATTAGTATGCAGTTTTATTACTGTAGTCATTAGCAATGCCAAATGCCTATGCATTCTGGAAAAGAGAATCTGGAAAATAAAATGAGGTTATTTGGTGGATAAACATCCAGGATACTGAAATACAGAGGAAAGAAAATGAAGAATATGAAGAAAATAACATGAAGAACAGGCTGTTCTTTGAAACAGTGCTTTCAAAGTGCTTTGAAAGTAAAGATGAGCAACACATTTGATATACTTTAAAAGGAAGATAATGGAGAGATTCAAGGTAAATTGGTCACATGATAGGCTACAGGCTTTTTCCAGTAATTTTATGTGTGCACGGGTGTATTGTAACTACCAAACAGAGAAGACTGTTTAAAGAATTGACATATCAGATATTAGCAAAACACTGATCAGAGTTTTACCTGCTGGCTGTATGTAAATATTCAGTTCTGCTAATCCCACAATTTTCTCTGTTTTGCAATTATTGCATTAATAAACATAATTAGATAAGAAGCTAGATATACCAGTCTTTTCCTGTCATGTAAGAACAAGTATTTTATTCATAAAACAATGTAAGCAGCTGAAGCATGTCATTGCTTTTTTTTTTTTTTTAATATATGGATGTATTTAGTTAACCATCTTTAATTAACAGTTCCTAGTAACTTGTTGTCAATATTACTAGTTATTATTTCTGTTACAGGAACTGTACATCCTCTCCAGTATGGGTAGAGAAATAATAAAAAACAACATAAAAATTATAGTAAGTAGATGTCCCTCCTTCAAAGAGTGTAAGGAAATGCTGCTAATCTAAGCTTCATCTAAGTTTTCCTGAGCAAGTCAAACCTACAAGCTGTGGAGAAATGCTGCCCTGATTCAGAAAAACAATTAAAAAAGCTTTTACATGTATATACTTAAATATACCAATGGCTTAAAGTTAGATTACAAAAATCGTAACATATGTTCCTGCCTCAATTCTGTGCTATGGCATTGCTAGTACAGTTTTCTTTCTAAATTAATCTTGTTTAATTAAAATAAATAGTCTGAAAGACTAGACTTCATTGTAAAAACCTGTGCCATTCAACAATAGCACATTAGCTTTGGCCAAGGGCTACCCCTAAACTTCATCCCCCTGTTCAATGCACTGGAGATTCAAAGGCAGTCAGTAGTGCCTGCTATGTGTTACCTACTTTACTTTGATGAGACATTTGACTTGGATGACCACCACTAAACCTCCAATGTTGCATTGTAACATACTAATTGTAGGGGAAAAAAAATAAAAACAATATCTAAGTGTATCTGTTTGTATGTGTATATATACATGTGCTTTCATACATATTCATATATATACCCACACACAACATACAAAGGATAGCATATTTATTAACAGAAAATCGTTTATATATAAAAAAGTAACACTTTTTGGTGCAAGGAAAAGATACATATACAAGATTTTGCCTTGTTCTTTTTTGTCTTAAGCATATCCTTTGACAAAGTTAATTTAGCATCTACTGCAAAACAGATGTTATAAAATGTCTCAGTTTTGAACGATAAATGTGTAATCTGAAAGATCTTTCAGATGGAACAAATTTAGCTGCAATTATGACTACTTGTCCAAATTGAAAGACTAATTTACTCCAGGCAGAAACTCAAGAATAAAGTAAGCAAAAAGCAAAGTAAATATGTTACAGGCTTATACTTCATGCTAAATATACTGCAATTATGTTGCCTATAAATCTATATATACAAGCTATTACTGCTAATATTTCATTGAAACAATTTCTTCAGATTCTACATTTTTAATACTTTGCTCATGCATCATCAACATATTGACATTAAAATAAAAAGCATCATATATATTATATATATAAAATCAAGAATTTATTTTTTATTAATGAGTTTTATGAGTTCTAAATAATGAGTTTGGGGCAACAGCATGGTTGGAACATGATTGGTTGGAACTAATTTTTTAATATCATCCAACTAATATTAGCTACTAATACTAAACATGTTTCTAAATTAATTGGCTTAGAAATAGAGATAGTAGGGGTATTAAATCTCTTTCTTTATAAGTATGATATGACATGATGCCACAGTGTTTGCTGGCACTAGTTAGGAAGCATTATGTAGATGGGAGTTTAGGTCTACTTGGACTGGTTTTAATATTATGCAACCCTGCCACATATAGGGTGTAGCAGCCCCTGAATCACATAAACAATGAACGCTTTCGTACCTAATTGTTGCCCCTAGTTTTCTTTTCCCTTCTCTTTTCCAGTCCTCAGAGCAATTTTATACTTGATAAATCAGCTAGACATCTCTTCCAACAAACACCAGTGTTTCACTTCACCCTTTAAGTAACACTTATTCAGATCATATCAACATCATATAAAAAATATAAACTTAACATAATGTGTGATCTATTTTGTTTTTTTCAGGTAGAAGGATGAAGTATGGAATATATCTTCTGGAATTTGTGAGAATTATTGTGAATGGCCCAAAGGAATTCCCTTTGTCCATTTGCAAATGTCCTTGTAAATATTACATTTTCAAGTTTAAGAAAAATGTCACACAAACCTGATGCAATGTATGAGTAGAAGTTAAGTCAACAGGATTAAGAATGATCATCATTTTTCAGATTTTTCAGATTCAGTAGTAAGGTCAAGTTAGCCTCAAGATCAGGTGGAATAAACAGTTCTGAAATCTTACAATGACGAGTAAATGTTAAGAAAAGACAATTTCTGAATACTTCAGGATAAAATAATTCTTGATTTAATCTCTGATCACATTACTATTCTGTGTAATATATACATATCAAACTATTTATAGAAAAGGTTTTAATGTTTGTAAGAACACTCAAGTATCATAATCAGCATTCAAACTGAGGGAAAACAAAGAATGAAGAAGAGTTACAAAGTTGACAAAGAAATTTTATATAAAAATCATTCTAATCCTTAAACAGACTCCATATATTAGCCATGAACTTGTAAATTAAAAAGGAAATTAATCGCTTCAAAGCTAAACTTGAAATAAACATTCCAGTATAAGAATTTTTAATATGATATTTTCTGAATATGTTCTGACAAGCATACTTGCCTAACTATTTCATAAACATTTGGTCACCAAATTACAGTAATATTATCATGACAGTGAAAAATTCAATTCAGTAAAAAGAAATGGAGGATGCTAAGATTGTGAAAAAAATGTACAAAATATTTGTGTTATTGAAACAGTAAGTTAAAACTTGATTAAATCTGTAGTATAATACAAAAAAATAAGCAGGCAGAGCTAAGGTTAAATGTTAACCTTGTCATTTCTTACCTTTATTTTTTGTGTTTAATTTAATTTTCAAAGAGAAAATAACAGTGAAATTAGTTTGACCTGTAAATGGGGAAGTCTTTATATTTATGTGTGTATATATATATATATATATGTACATATAGTGCTTTTTTGAAAACATAAATTCTGGTTTATATAAATAGTACTTTTTCTAAAATTTAAATTCTAGTGGAGCCAGAAATTTATGGATTAGATCCAGAGACCAATATCTGAATATTTTGAGTACAAATGCCTAATGTAGTTATCCTAAATACCTATTCAGAATAGATAAAAAAGATACTCCTGAACTGGTACAATCCTGTCAAAGAAGTCAGGTTTGTCATGTGCTAATCACAGCACTACGTTTTGAGATTCAGAGAGTATTACAGAAAAAGTATATTTCTTTCCTGTGTGCCTAAAAAGGGGGATGATGGATGTGCAATACAGGAAAAAAAATCAATAGTTCAGAGATATAGTTCCAGCAAACTCAACTTTCTTGTCTAAAGTATTCTCCAAAATCTAACAGAAGAGGCATGGCTTGAAATGAGATGAAATGATATAATACAGTAATAACTGAAAGACAAAAAGCATTTTAACTACCTGACTATTTTGGTGATTTAATCATAGTGCTATCACGATCATTTATACTCCTACCTGCATCATTCTATTACACAAGACTTTCTTTAATCTGTTTCTTTGATGGCAAGAGAGAAACCCCACAAGGAAATATATTGTGCAGACAAGGAGTTTTCTCTCTCTCCAAACCTTCTCTCTTCCCATTCCCTGCTTTTTGATTCGATATAAAAATGGAAAGCCAGGTGCAGAACCAGTTTCTATCATTTTGGCAACTTTACACTGGTTTTCACAGAAATAGGCTCCTCAGAATAGAATCATAATTGAGCACACAAATTAAAAATATCTGCAATAAATAAATATAACTCACTTAGAATCACTAAATGAACACATATTTTAGATGAATATTTAAAATAAAAAACATGCTGCCTTAATAAGTTTGACAAGTTGAAACCATATGTCCCCCCTCAAACTTCAACACATTTGTTTGCAAACATACATGAGAAGTGAAGTCATACAGAAACAAAACATTTTCTCAGAGTTACTTTACTTGTAGTCTGAAAGTGATTCTAAACGAAATGAGCAGTACTCATCCAACTAAAGAAGTAATCTCTCAACCGCTCTATATACAGTCCTACTGTGTGAAAAATGTAGAAAAAAAATCACCAAGAAAGGAAGAATTCTTCACTGGAAGGGTAGCAGCCTTCTGTGTTTTAGGATTCCAGATTGCTTGTAAGGGGCAGATCTAGAGAAAACCTTAACAGCTAAAAGCAAATACAACTCTCTCTACTCTTTGCAAGCGGGATCAGAAGCCTCTGGATGCGAGGAGAATGTCCACAGGCAACTGCCCAAGGACACCAACTGAAAATGAAAGGTGCAAGGAGTAGGCCTGAGATTCTGCTCTTCTAAGAGTCGCCCTTTGGGGGCTTGAATCAGGACTTCAAAGAAGAAAAGGCATTTCTGATCTATCTGGGGCAGATATGGGGGGGTTGTGAACCCACAGAGCTGTAATCTTATCAAACTGGGCCATGGAAGTAGCTGATTCTGAAGGTAGTAGCCTTGACAAACCCTTGCTGGTCTACACCAGCCTTCGTGCTGTAGTGGTGTCAAGCACAGCAAAGTATTTCCAACCCCACTCCACAAAAAGAAGGTAGAGATGAAGCGAGAGCCTGTGCAGAGCAGACAGGCACTGAAACAGCATCAAGGAACTGCAGGTTCTAGTGCCAGTGCTCACATGTGTTTCATTTTTGAAAAAGGCAGAAATAGCGTTGCAGACAAGGTGAATATAGATGACTGTGTGCAATGTGTATGTACTAGGCTTACTCAAAACATGCCTACAAAATGGGCTTCTTGGATAACTTAGGCACATCCTCATCCATCAGAGCACCCTCATGGGCTGACACTCAGGAAACCTCTAACCATGCAGAAAAGGCAGACTTACAGAGACCACTGCAAACCTGCTGAAGTTTTGTTCTGGATATTTACATCTTCCTCAAACGTGGCTTTTCCAAACTGAATTATTTCACATTAGCATATAAATCCCTCAAAAATATTTCAGCAAAGAAGGATACAAATTCTTAACTTTGTGGAACATCATTTCACTCATACTCTCCTGGAACTTTCACTCACACTTTTCAGGTACACTGAAAAAGAATGAAGTCTACAAGCCCTTAAACTTATACGCATTTCACAGCTACATACACTGAAACACAGAAAGAATGTGACCTTTCCACTATCTGATTTATCTGTGAATTTCCCACAAATTCAGAATTCCTGTCACCTGTGTTTCCTCCAACAATCTTCCTTTGCTTTGGTCCAAATACTCAAGTAATTAAAGGCAGTAAAAAGCAAATAGCAGATTCAATATATGTCCTTTAATTTGGTGAACCTTTCGTTTTTCTTTTATCAGGCATTCAAGATGCTGAATTAATTAGGCTATTAACACATTAAAAGTAAGTGCTAAGTGTTAATAACAGCAATTTAATCACTGCTGAGTCAGTTTTATTTTACACAGACTGATGCTGTATTTTGAGCTAAGAAATTAGACAGTAATTAGAAATTACCTAGCAATTATGATCTAAGTGTTATAATTCTCTAAATGAGTTATAAAGCATCTGACAAGGTCTTGATTATACACAAAAAGTTTAATATATGATCAGTTTAAAATTTATCAGTTTTGTATTATAAAATACTAAAGCAACAAATGCTCTGAAAAAGGTGGGTCTTTGTAACTTCTAGTTTTCAGTAATTCAGAATTCTGCTGAATTTCCTTTAAATCAATATGAAAGGAACAGTATTGATAGATGTAGGGATTGACAAGTTTATACAAAATAAGTGAGGTAATAGCTGGTAACTTGGGAGGGTTACTTTCTTCCTAGTCCTCAGTCAATTTCTGTATGAAACCTTATTTGGGGAGAAATTAAAAAAAAATTATAAAAAAGATTTTTTTTAATCAAAAAGATCCCATGATATTTTAGAAAAACAGTATTTAAAATATAATTAGCTAATCTCATTGAAGAAAAAAGGTATTAAAACAAAAAAGATTCAAGGATAATTGTTAAATAAACATGCTTAGGACAATAGTTCATAAGAAGCTTGCAAAATAATATCAATAATGACACCTGGGAATGACTAATACATTTTGTTTCTCATCAATATGATTATTTTTCAGTGTAATGAATTTACTATTATTTGCTTAAAAAGCTGATATATTATCATGAGGGACTCTATTTTGGGAAAATTTTAAGTTTCGTGTTCTACCA
Organism: Nothura maculosa; assembly: GCA_032353885.1. Lineage (NCBI taxonomy): Eukaryota > Metazoa > Chordata > Aves > Tinamiformes > Tinamidae > Nothura > Nothura maculosa. The sequence goes on along the minus strand of JAUBOD010000491.1, from coordinate 1,830,988 downwards.
CAATAATCACAAATCAGATATTCACAATATTCACAAATCAGAACTTAAGATCATTTCAGAATATCTTTCTGAATTTCAGAAATCACAACTGATTATACAAAGTAGAATTTTAAAAAAACCTGAAACCAGGAAAAAGCTTGCAAAATATTTATAGAATGATTAAGTGTCATAGTGGATCATATTAACAATCTCAAAAAAAGGATTTAGTATGAAGTAGATAAGGCTGTTCTCCTAAGTCTAATATATTAACATGCCTATGTCAACTATGAATCAACTATTTTGGGGAAATCTCAATCTTCTGCTTTAAAAAAATGATAAAAGCATCTAATCTTCTTAGTAGCAGAAGAAATTAAAAAAAGAAGAAAAAGAGAATAATATAAAAGCTCAAAACTCAGAGGAAGAATGAAGAGAACCTCAAACATGTTAGCCTGTAAAATTTGGTATTAAAGTCACACTTTTTTTGGAATGAGACAAAATATTTCTGGATACTGAAAGTGGGCAAACTGCAAATGATTTTAGAATATGATTGTGGAGTTTTGTGTAAGTACTTTTAGATTTCTGGTGAAAGGAGAAACCAATTGAAATGTTCTGAGTAAGAGATTTTCTTCGGAATAACTTCAATCACATTAAAGGATAATTGCTGCTTCTTAGTAATAAGCATGAACCGCTCTGAGGAGCATTGCTGCTTCAGGAATGCACAAGCACTTCTGAAATACCTCCATCCCTAATACCCAGGAACTGTTACCTGTAGGCACAGGCTCCCACTTCTGCAATCATACACCTCTCATAAATCTTGCTTCTTCCTTTAGAGTATACCAAGAATTCCGATGTCTTGCTAAATACAGCACTCCAAAGCATGTGAAATACCTATGTTAAATAGGAGACTCTATTTTCCTAAGAAAAGTTCAGGTGCTCAAAAGCATGTGGCCTAACTCTGCTCTGTGCTTGCACACTTGACTGAATGCTACAGTTCAGCCGCAGCAGACATTCTCAGCCATATCTCTACCATTTTATTTTAAAGGACTGATGAAATAGGTGGAGCCTGATGGAAGTTTATGTCAGCTCTAAGTTGCTGATGGTGTTAGAAATTTGTGTTGCAGCCAAAACACACATGGGCTGCCGTAGGACCTGTCTCCACTGTTTGCCTAACAGTGACTGCAACAAGTCACAGATGTGATTACTGGCTGGAGGCACCAAAGACATCCATCCTTCCACCGTGTTCTGCCATCCCATGGCTTTCTGTTCAAGTCTTGTAAATGCTAATGATATTTATTTATTATTTTATTCCATTCTATGGGATTTTATTTCCAATGTTTTTAAAAGCTGTTACTGATCACTACTGAATAATATAAATTGATGACATGAAAATATTTTTGTGTGCATGAATTGAAGTAGTGCAGCTGTTATGACTGCATACAATAGTTGCCAAACTAGATCAGCGAAGCTTTCATTTGCCAGGCAGGTAGATTAAACAACAGAAATCTTCTATTGTTTAGATAGTTCAAAGCTGTCTAATATTATTAATAAACATTTTTGTTTGTTTCTAATGGCATTCTGGTCCACATGCACAGTAACAGCATTTCCAAGCTTTGTGGTATCCATTTGTCCCTTCAATTTTTATTTTCAGTCTACTGTTGCCAAAGAACAAATTCATTTTATTTCTTCTTAAATTGTATTTTCCTTATGCTTCACAGATTTATACAAGGCAGATTTTATAAGCTTTAAGATGCCCAAAATGAAAAGGTTTTACAATGCACAAAAAGAGAATATTTCTGTTTTATTGTATAAATATTTTTGTTCCTTCTTCTCAAGGCTGAAATGAGTTTCTGAATGTACAGTTAGCTTGCAAATGTAAGTGCAAGTAAAGTGATTGGATTCATAAGAGACCTCATGATCCTTGCCATGACTTTCTTGTTTCTTGTAGCATACGGTAGCATATTTGTGTAGTTGTTGGAGAGCTTGCTCAGAGATTGCTAGTCCCCACCTCAGTCTGCAGGGATTAGACCAACTGCTCCTACAACTCAGACATATTCCCTAATCACAGAGATAAAGTCATGTTCCCTTGCTCTTATTCCCTTGTGGACTTATGACTCTGCCCTGTAGTTTCATCCCTTCAAATGGAAAGCTTCAATCCATTTTCAGAGCATCCTCTATCCCTCACTTTGTGCACAAACACTCGAGATGCTGGAGTGCTGGGTAGAGGAGGTAGCACTGCCACCAACAGAACTTTGCTATTTTAGGTTTTAGCACTCTTTAGTAGAGCACTCAGGAGTCCACATGAATATACATATATCTCCCACGAGTCAGGGGCTTAAGCTACAGAGAGAGCACAAATTTACATGTATCACACATGGGTTTTGGACTAGGGAGGCACCCCTTGCCCACTATTTAGACTATCCAGAAGTACACCGAAATCTCTCCTCTGCTTTAACAGACAGAGTAGGCCTGGATACCCAGTGGTATTTGTAACAAGTTGTATTGAATTATTTTTAGCAGATAGATATAGAATAAAACATATTTTGTGACTCAACTCTCTGAACATATGCTTTAGATGTTTTCCATAATTATACCTTTAAAATTCATTCTGCATCATATTCTCCTCTTTTTTAGTTCCTTAAAAATCCGAATTAACAACTCACCTGTGTCTAAGAAATATGAAATAAGATGACACAATTCTTCCACATGCAACCTACATGCCTTCTCCTCCTTGACGATAATTCCAGAGACCCAATTACAGAACACATGCCTGACAATTTCATATCTTAAGAATGCCTGTTTTGCATCTCACAAACTCTAAAATGTATTTGGATGCCTTAATTTGTTGGCCTACTTACAGTTTTTATATTTAATATATGATATAAAAAGATTTGATAATTAAAGGGAGAGGTCACAAGCTTAAATGCCTGGATTGTCACTACTGGATATTCTTTTTTAGCAAAGTAAGCTAGGAAATAGAATTAGTCTCTTTCTTCATGTCTATTGATGGATGAGCATTGTCTTTCAGTTCTTGAATGCCAAATATGATGACTTACCATACTAGGCACAAATTCACATAGCACAGATATCATGCAAAAATGTTGAAAATGTGTTTTAGTTTGATATCTATTTGATCTAAACTCAGGATATGTTAAGGAGTTGTTTAATACCTTATTACATTATGTACTTAGTATACATGAGCTTTCTCTATTATCCATCTGAAACCACTGCAGCTCAGCTTAGTCAGGAGGATTTATGGCCTACTTCAGGCTGAAATTTGGAAAAATGTGCATTGTATATTCATTAATCAATGAGACTCTTCTTTCTACAGTCTGTATTTTGTACCAGACACTGAAATTGGATCTGTTAAGGAGAATCTTCTAATTCAAAAGGAGCCCTGCAGAAATTCGTTCAGCTCAGTGTATGGATTTTATTCCTATTCTTTCATGCTATGGCTTCTAGAAAGCCACAGTTCTCATTTGAACCACCTTGTATTTGTGGTGTTCTACATTATTGAAAGTATACATTATTGAAATCTAAATCTCATTTAAATCTTAGTTTTTGGAGAGGTGTTTTACAATCAGAAATACAAAAAGGGTGAGCATAAGTCAAAAGAATGTGTGGTAACTCAACTAGAAAGTATAATAGGAGGTTAAGTCATGTAGATAGCTACAGAAACAACATTAATTTCATGAAAAAACTGTCAACACTTCATCTGCAAGATTGTGAGGAATTAACTTTTTTTAACCAGACAGTTACATGGGAATGACATGAACATTAGAGTCAATAACTTAGGAGGTAATGAAATGGATAGTATGCAGACAGATTTACTACAGAAACAAGATTATAAATAGTAGTTTGGAGAGAGTAAGACGCATCATTTGACTTCACCCTGTGACTGTGGCCTAAATACACTCACGGTACCCCATATTCACAGTACTATAGTTATTAAGGACTGGAACTGGCAGTGGAGTTTTGCACTGCAAAGAAAATAACATACTCCACTCTGGGTACAAATTAGCACTAAATATCTCTCTATAATCTAACTTGCTAAGTGAGCCATAATAACTTCAAACATCACTGTTTTGCTAGACATTAAGTTACATAAAAGTTTTCTATAGGGAGGAGTTCTCTTGTCCATCAATTCAGTTAAATTGATTCCTGCTTTTATTTTTATTCTTTCCTAAACCAATAGGCTAACAGTGATTTTTGCTAGGGAATTAGCATAGAACAGAATCAAAGACTGGACCTTTTACTAGCATACTTGCAAAGAGAAAAAAAACCTTTGCAATTTATTAATGTATTCAAAAGACTGTTACAAACTTTACAATTTAATTATTGGGAGATTACAGAACTGCTTCAGTGCTTCTCAACTGCATTAAAAAAGCTGTACGTGCAAGGAGTAATAAATGAAATTGTTAATTTTAGTGCATCCTTAGGGAATATCGGGGGGGGGGGGGTTACATTATTTAGAGCTCCAAATGGATCTGAGTTTATATACAGTAATAAATCTTAACTACATTGTTAATTAACCCTGCCTCAAGCCCCCTTTTACTTTAGGGGTTGAAAGACACAGTGTCTGTTAGGATAACTCACCATTCATATTCTTAAAGATGTTTAGGACTGGGAGGATTTGCCGATAATAGGGCACCAAGGCCTCCCCCACCATGTCGGCTGACACCACCAGGTGCTGGAGGACTTTCAGCGTGATGCAGATGACCTGCCGGTTACGAAGGCTCAGTGCATCTGTGAGGTAGAAAGAACCACAGGCAGAAAAAGCAGAATTAACTTCTAAAATGTAAAAGGAGGGGGAGGAGTCCTCTAATGGACAAATTTAATTAAACTATATGCTACTGGGGATTGTAAGTGGGCCTTTATTAGACCCGCTTTGAAAGATCCCAAAGATGGATTGCAGTCCTGATGTTATAAAACACTGCCTTGTCTGATTGTTATTTGTTCCCACAATTTGTGCTGACTCTTCAGTAGCCCAAAGAATGCAGCTCATTATTCCCTCATGCTGCCAGTGTAATGCTGGCCTAGTCCAAAAAAAAAAAAAAATTCAGTAAGTACCATTTGGGGCCAATGGCACCATACAAATGCAAGACAACCTGCAAAGGTTGACAACAGATACATTCTAGTGCAACAATTCGCCTATTTGTATGTTTGTTCCTATTTATTCTGCAATTATTTTATTCATTCAACAAACAATTCTAGCTATTCTGAGAATCAGTACAATGAAGCAAATGTTTATAGGAAAGGAAAAACAAAAAAACCTTGTAGGCTTTTCAAAAAAGGCAAACATTCTAGAGAAAGGAATAAGATTTCATCTTGCCTACTTAGATTTTTCTCTAAAATCTAAGCTTTCAGTGTCATGTTTTTAATCTTATGACACTGACATATTTCATGAGTATTGTTTGTTTCTGTTTCTTCTTGGTTTTAACAAAAGAAAGTACTTTGCATTATCTTTTGTAATTAAAAATGAATCATGCTTGAAAAGTTTTGTATTTCTTTTTTCTTTTCTTTTCTTTTATTTTCCTCCAAAATCTCTCTAATGATAAGGCCTCCTTTGAAATTACGTAGTTGGGGCAATTGTCATATTTGGGATGCTATTATTTCCTGGTCTAATTCTTCAGTGCTTTACCCACTTACACAGACCTTTACATTGTTGCATTGTGAAAGCAAAATCTGTAAAAGCTAAGCTGAAATTCAATGTCACAGATGTCAGAACCACTGAAATATATGAAAATGTGAAAACATAATCTAAGTACAAACATGTAAAAAAATATAGTCACAAATACAACTGAATTTGAAGAATGGTTACTTGCTAATAACTTCCTCAAGAACTCTCTCTTTTTGCTTAAGTAATGGGATAGAGTATTTCCAGCAAAAAGTTTTGTCACTATATATAGTATACATTGTTCCATAGGGAATGTGGTAGCATTCTGACATGACAGCGATGTCAGTTATTCCACCTCCTCAAGCAGGGGCCTTGTGCCTCATTTGCTCATTTTCTCATGACTACTGATGGATAAAAATCATCATGAGAATGAGAAGGGCAGATTTATTGTGTGACTATGAGGAAACAGCTCTTGAAAATCAACTAATAATAAGTAATGTCTCTTTTCATGCCTCTCTCTATGCTTACTAAGAGCACCTTAACAGTACTCTTGCTATATGACAGTGAGGAAGTCCCAAGTATAAAGGGGCTGTAGTCCATCACAGGGCAATTCCAAATCATCCAAGTGCTGTTAAGTGAAAAATTACTGAGATTAGGATTAGGCTTATCCATGATTAAACTGTCATAAGCAGAACTGAATTGAACTATGAGGGAAATCACAACTATTCCCTGTAATTTTCAATTATAAAATTATTTTTAAAATTGTCTTAGCAGGTATCACGACCTCTCCATCGTTAGCCAATGCATAAATTGTACCTACTTTTATGAATGATTCTTCCTGACTGCAGAAGCAGGCCTCTGGGATGAGCGCCCTTACTTTTTGGTATGCAGAGAGAAACATTTAAGCGAGAATGAGCTGTCCAAGAACCCACAAGAAGTCTTTGTCTGTAGAAACCTTTGTCTCCCAAAGGTTTCCAGACAGTTTCCAATTTTCAAAATTCTTCCCTCTGCAAATACAGCTCTGTGCTGGGTGGACGCTGGGACTGTCTCTTAATAAAATCAAATGTGCAAATTGTGTCTGTGCAGCCTCAGTTGCTGCAGCAATTGAGTACTTGCTGGGTCCAGAAGAATGTTTCCAAAGAACAGCTTATCACAGAAATTGTTATGAAAGTAAGGAGAGATAATGTTTCCTTACATCTGAGCTGTGCTACAGTGGTAGTTACTAGAACTTTGATTGGTGATACTGGCAATTATTTCTCCTGCAATTAGAAAAATAATTTGGATCTCTATCCCTGCCCTCACAATAGTGGCCCATCTTCTCACCAGTTTGACACACACAAGAAAAGAATTTGGATCAAGATGTTGAATGCCAGTGATGGATATGGTAGAACAGAACAGACTGCAGAATTTAAGCCTGAAGCCCTTCAAAATTGCAGAAATTTGCAGTGTGTGTTAGGAAAACACTTGTAAATATCAAAAGTAAGATCAATTTGACTGCAGAACTGTTGTTATTATTAAATATTTGGACTGTGGCATGCATAACAGTCAACCAGCTCCTGGCTTGATTATATTAGGCACTGTATAAACATTTAATTAGAGACAGTCCCTGCCCCAAAGATATATAAATTTTAAGCATATGTTTATTTTTTAAAAATCTGGTAATTATTTTCTATGTACTACCATCGCTGTAGACCATTCTCCCACATTAATCAAGGGAAGAAAATTTTGATGTTATATATGAAATAAGTGCATTTCAACAGTCTGGAAAGCTTCAGTGATATCTGGAGGCTGCTTAAAGAGTAGCAAGTATGACAAGTACTATTTTCCCTATACAGAAGTCAGGCAGCCCTTTATAAAATCCTTAATATAGCGCATCCTACCCTAAAGAAGGAAACATGTGAAAAGTCAAAATTATTCTATTTTGAAGGCATACCAGGCATTTGCTCTTGACCTAAAACTCTGCTGTTAAGATGTGGATATTGACAACTAGAGCAAATTGAATGATCTGTTTACCTTTCAAAGACACTTTTCCATCCTAATGGGTTTTAAGAGGGTCTTACTCCTTTAATCATATATATTTTCCTTTTGCTCACAATGTTATGAATTGTAGAATTCTGTTATACAAAAACTTTTTTTAAAAAAATAATGAACTGATTGTATTGCGTGCTGGTTCCAGAGCTTTGTTTGTTAGTGATATCAGCTTGACGATTTTACCTGTGATGAATCTGCACACTTTTGCAGGAGATTCTCTAGCTTTAATAAACTGGTCAATGCAAGAATAAAATGAGGCATGTACTTTATGCATATTTTAATTTCTTCTAATAATATATTTTTTCAAATAACTATTTTCTTAAGTTCACCATAATAAAAGACAATTTGAAAAAAAAAAACTATAGGATAAATATCAGCTCAGTAAAATAAAAGCTCAGTAATTGAGTAAGCTCTGTATTTCTTCTACTCACAAGCACAGTAACAGTTATGAAGCTTGAAAGTTTATTTGCACTACTGTGCACCTTTTTGCAAAAGTATTTCATGGCGTTCAATATTAAAGCTTCTTAGCAATGAGCTGATATATACCACAAATTCATTGGCAGGTGCAGTGAAAAACGGTTTTGTTAAGATGCATTTTCAATGTATGTAAATTTAGAATTTTCTTTTGTTAATATTTTCTAGCACCAGAGACTTTCCTTCACATATGTGCGGATAACTTGCTTATCAGTTTAGGTGGAAGAAGCTTATGAATGCATCCAAAAAAAAAAAAGACTATTTTAAAAAACTGACATCCAGCACTACTGAAGTGATGTGGTGCAGTAAGGTGATAGGAAGGAGGAACTGGGAGCAAGGAAGGAAACTTCTGTCACCAAAGACTTAGTTCTATAAAACCAAGCCTAAGGCACAGAAAAGATCCATCATTAAGTCACTGGCATTTGCAAGGGACATGATACAGCAGAACACTGAAGACAAAGTCAAAGGCTGTTTTTTAAACCTTAATTATACTTTTAATTGTAGTGCTTCCCTTGACTATCACCTGAACTCCATAAACATTTGTACTGCTCTGTTAATTAGTATAAAGGTACAGCAAGAACACAGTCCCCAGAACCTTATTCTCAGTGGCTATGCCAGTTTACTGAGTTCCCTTCTGTCTATAGATGTATGTTCCTTCCCTTGTGCTACCCTCAAGCTACTCAGCTGCACTGAGGGCTGTCTCCATGAAAACAGCCCTTTTATCACTGAAATGTGATACTCGTTTCAAAAAAATCTGGGGAATTGAAAAACAGTAATGTTGACATTGATACTGAAGAAATTAACATAAAGTATTCTACTGTAAGCCCTTAAAAATAAAGATGCATATGGACAGGAAAAGTTCTGTAAAACATTTTTTTTTTTTAATTTCTAAAATGTATTTGACAAGGTGCATCACAAAAGTTCTTGAAAGACATTATTGTCATGGTTTTCATACAAATAAATAATTTTTAAGTAATAGGAAATAAGAGTAACAATAAAAAACAAGTTTTCATAGAGGAAGAGGTTCACTAGAAGAGCAGTGACTCTGATCAGTGACTTTGATTTGATATGAAATAAGAATTATCCACACTATTGCCCAAGACATAATTTCACAGTTTACATGTGGATAGAGAGCAAAGGAAAACAGAAATCAGTTTGATGTAGTAATTTACTAAACTATTAGCAAGGACTCTTTAAACTATTAGCAAGGAAGATTGTTCAGTATGTTTCTCTGTATCTAACCCAGAAAAGATCTATTTTCCTTAAGGAAACTGAACTTTCAACAAAGCTTAATACATCCTTGATCTACTTTGTTAGAGAAGACTTTTTTAAAACCACAGAAACAGCCTCAGAAAGTAAAAGTCCAGTCTTGTTTAAGATAGAGCTTATTCCTTTCTGACTCATCAGCATCTGTCTGCTGGCTGTGATTGTGAAGAAAAAATACTCCAAGTAACATTTTAAGCAGGAAGATGAGAACTGTTCTGTAAAAAAAGTGTTTAGCACAAAGACTTGAGCTCTGTTAATTTCTAGGCCTAAACTCAGATTATCTGCAAGTCCAAGTTAAGATTCACAAAATGGAACAGAAAGAGTTTATGGCCAGTGGCTGTCCTGCAGTGCTTAAGTGCTTAACCTCACAGGATCTTCTTCATTAGCAAAGCTGTATCAGGAAGTTTCTACTGATCAACTTCAATTGCTTATTCTAACTCTCGTGCTATTGCATACTATTCCATAATTTACATCTTCACTAGCTATAAACTAGACCATGGAAATTATCTTGTTGTAAAAGTAACTCTATTTTTAAATGGTTTTTATACATTTATTTTTAATTTGGACTATATCAGTAAATCAGACCACAGAGATGCTCCACAAGCAAGTGCGTTAGCACAATTCAGTTGCAGTGGAGTGTAGGAGCTGGATTTGAAGCTTGGATGTGAGGAGGTTACAGTAATATGGCCAGCAAAGAAAATATGAATGGAAAGACAGTTACTGCTAATGAAGAACAACAAGTGCCTCTGGTAGGATGTCCCTGATATTGTGCATAAACATTTTGGAAAAAGTTGTATCTAACATTCAGTGTTCATGTTTGTATGTGTATCTCCCACTGAATGTGGGGAATTCTACAGTTTTACTACAGGAATCTAAGAGCTGTGAAAGCCTCAGGAAAGCTAGTGAAAGGAATCATGACTTCTATGACTTGCAACGTATTATACTTTTCATTGCACATCAAAACTCATCTATTAAATAAATTATAAACTGCATATATCTGCATTATTTCAATCCTACTCAAACTATCTTCAAAAAAAATCTTGTGTCTCTTAATGTCAGTTACCTCCTTTTTGTTAGTCACTTTACTTATTTGCATAGCTGGAAGAAAATTCATAGGAAGGATTTGGCTTACAATAACCTATGTGTTCATTAAATAATATAATTTTAAAGCTAAGTGTATACCTTCACAAAGTGTGAACATTAGGCAAGAGAATGTGTCTTGGAAAGCAAGATGATTTTCTCTTGATATCATTAAAATATAATAGAGCAATCTTATATTTAATGTCAAATGTCTTTAGAGAGCATATTTTCACTAATAGTTTCTTTGAATCCACATGCAGGAGTGAAAACTGCTTTTAAAAGAACTCTATTTGTAGAGTTATTTTTCTGTCTTTCTTTTATCCCATTCCCCTCTGTCTCACATGTTCCCTTGACTAACAATCAATTGGATTCTCTTTCACAGCAGAAATAGTGGTGATCTAGATGAAGACTGGCTAATCAGATATAACTCACCCAGTGGGACCCTTTAGAGACATTAATATGTGTAAAACATAGCAGAGTTTATTATGGATGCCACTGAGTCACAGATATACACAGCTCTGACTTTATTGCTATATTACACACTCACAAAAAAATGTAAAACTTCTGAAGACACATTTCCAGATTCCTTGAGATGACAGCATCATTTTAAATATTAGTATGGCTTTAATTAGGGAGCAATTTTATCACTGATAATATTAGACTCCAAATAAAATAATAATCTGCGTGTAATAAAATACAAGAGAATCATCAACTAAATTTAAATAATAGATTTGTGAATGAATTCCAGCACCTTAAATTATAATTCTGTTTAAAAGACTATGTATCAAATCCATATAAATATCCTTACTTAGCAATCTCTTTCTAATGTTAAAAGCTATGTAGGAGCTAAAACTTTTAGGTAATCATTTATAAGCTAAATTCAAGTCTCAGCAAGACTGTTAAATCCTAACTATGGAGCCATGATCATAATCTTACAGTCTTTTCTGAAAGAATGATTTGAGCCTTCAAAATATTATGCTACTATAAATACATTCAGATGTTGCCTGTAACAAGATATGTTACTTCTGAATATTAAAAATACAGACTGAAAGAAATTATATGATTTTCTGATAAACCATTTTATATAGTTAGTGGATAATGTATAAAAACAGGTAAGAAAATATTGTTATCACACTTCCAAAGACCAAGAGTCTCTTTATTACATTAAAGACTAATGTGGCAGTCTGTTTTCTTGGGATTAGCGCTCTTATCAAGTGATTGAAGGCATAAGAGTTATGGCCTCATATCTTAAAATTTACTCAAATTAGCAATAATCTCCATGAAATGCACAGGATGACTTGTTTTATTGCTTAATTAGCATCTTCCCTTCCCTTCCTTTTTTTCTCTTTTTTTCCCCACATGTTCACTTACTTTTTATAGGAATAATGAGCTGAGGAACGACAGGAAGAATCTTGTTTCCACCATGTTCCAGCATGTCATGGATTCCTTGCCGAGCAAAAAATTCATATGGAAATGTCATTTCAGTAAGTCCATCAAAAAACAAAGGTAGATAATAATGATAGTCCAGCTTCTCAATCTCTACCTGAAAATAAAGAATAAAGAAATGCAATTGAGCAAAATCAATGTAATGTGATAAGACCAACGGGTATTTCATGTCATCTGTATAGACCTCTTTGATAAATAATCATTTATTTTGTGTTTTTTTTTTGCAGAATATCAAGTCTCAATATGGTTTGTGGCCTAGTTTCTACACTGCCTCACTCACCTGGTCTTTGGTTAGATTAAATTAGAGATTCAGATATCTGAAATCAGCATTTGAGAGTTTTCTATTAAGTCAGTTTCAGATTCTGATAACCTTACTTATGCCTTTCAGTTTGTAAGTTGCCCACTGGAAGTAATCAAACTGTTTTCAGAATGATCTGCTTGTTTCCAGGAACAGAGAAAAGATCTTTACATATTCACTTTGTCACTTGAAAAACAGTAGGAGGAAGAATCTTATAATCAAAAATCCAGCACTGTACAAATATCAGCACTGGTACAGAATTCCCATCTTTTTAGAATAACAACCTCCTTTTATTTCTTATTGATTCAGAATAGTATTTTAAAGAAAAAAAACAGCTTCTTGCATAAGAAGACTCACATGTTCAAAAGCATACTTATTTTTTCTAGTGATAAAACATGATCAATAAAAGCCATTACCTACATCTACAAACGTTTTACTATTCCTATGAACACAGTACATATACATCAGAATGACACAATAACTTTCAGGGTAATATGATTTCTAGGTTCAAAAATATAATTTTGAGTTGTACGCATGACACAAAAGTCTGATTTTGAAATAAACACCTTGAAAATACAGGTATTACAAGCTGTTGTTGATCCAGCATTGTGTGTACTACTTGGTTCCAAAGCCATCAGTGGTTGGCAACTGGCACTGCTGTGAAAAGGACTCTGATTTCTATCTCATTTCTTGAAGTGTCAGCTGTCTAAGCATAGAGCCAATTTCACTTAGCATTTTTGTATTCTATAATAACTCCCACAATATGGAAGCCAGAAATATTTTGCCTTACATTCTATGGCATGAAACCTTTCCCTTCTGTGTTTATTATTTAGCTTTCCAAAGTGGCTATTATACAGCTGTTCTGAGAAAAATGTGATTTTTTTCTGTTTACACCCACAAAATTCTTTTGTTATTTTCATTTCCACCCACAAAAGATGCTGATTAAGGCTCAAATTTTTGCCAAAACTTGCCCACATCTGACAGCAAGGCTACAATGGATTTCAACAAATAAATATCACAGTAATTATTATGAATCTCTGTACCACTGTTTTTTTGTTCCAAGAATCCAACCTCTGAATTTTCAGCAATTAGGCCAAACATTACATAACTAAAGAATAATCACACAATAAAAACTGCTGTATTGGAATCAGTAAGAATTTTGCACATTACATGAAATCTGCATGATATTTATATGTATTATAAGTTCTAGGCAAGAAATGAACAATATATCATTTATGCTTTCTGTTTCATCAATGTATACAACAATGCACAGTAAGATATGATTAAAAATTGGCAGTATCACAATTAGAAATAATCTGTCCAGCAGAAGATGTGTTCCTGTGAAGCAGGTTAAGGTGCGAGGCAAGTCTGCTGAGATAATGAGAAACCAGACAAAGAATCTATGGGGTCAACAGTAAAAAGATGCTTTTTGGAATATCTGCCTGTTACATAAGGAAAGCAAAGTATTTGAGAGAAGGTATGGAGGCTTGACAACAAAGATATCATTGCCCGGTCTTAAACTGTCATACTTACAGTAATCTGGTAGCCGATAAAGTGAACATAAGTTTTAGAACCTAGTGTTTCAGGTACATAAACAAATTAATTTTCCATACCATTTCACACAATTAAACTCAATTGACCACATAATGCTATTTGTCTTGGATGTGTGATTTGCCAAAAATAGGAATAAAAGCATCTACCTAGTTGTTTGGGCACTGAATGAAAAATAAGTATATTAAAATTAAGTATATTAGAATAATATACTATCAGAACTGCTGATTTCAAAAGGAGAAACAAGAATTTTTGTAAAGAAAGAATAAATCTTTTTAAGATTGGTTTTCCATTCTGTGCCACCTATGGTTGACAACTAATAACTATTTCATCTCTATTTTCTAGGTTTATGGAAAGAGAAAAGTGGAAACATTCATGAATATCTTTACTTTTGAACTTCTCTAATTTGAAGCCTATACATTTCATGGCTTTTATTTTCTTGATGTTAGTAGCTTTGTCACTTGATTCAGAATTGGAGATCAGTTTTAACCATTATTGTGGAGTAATTAATCACATTAACACTTTCTGGATTTAACTCAATGTCATTTTTAAAACAATAACTTATCATCATACAATAATTTAACTTTTTAATCTAGTGACTTACCAACATATGGTAACTTAACTAACAGGACTCTTTTGTTCACAACTCAGTTTCGTATTGTATTTCATAATTTTTTTTCCTTATAAGTTTTACAGAAAGAAACTGCTCACTATTTCAATCTGCTTTAGTTCATCTTTTAATATAAAACATATAGGTTGATACTGCAAATATTTTGAGAGAATTTTAGTTAAAATTATTGTATTCTACTAAGAAAATGGTGACAGAATTGTGCCTATATTTTTGCATCCCATAGTAAAGTGATAAAGTAGCTATCTTAAAACAAGTAGGAGACAAAAGATTATCAACCTCTAAGAGAAACAGATAATGAGAGAGCAGAAATTAGACAGATATTGTAGCACAAATCTTTTTAACAGTCGCACTGAATTTAGAACCTTATCTACATTCTGTAGATATCTGTGTCTTACAAGAAGTTAAATGACAAAAGACAATATTTACTTTCCATGGCTAAATTAAAGGAAGCAATAAAAATCTGTTTTTGGAGTATTACTGTGCTGAGCACTTGCATTCAGCTCTGTGACAGCAAGTATTACCTAATGTAAAAAGGAAAAAAAATACAGAAATGTTACAAAAATTTTTTTGGAATTTGATTCCTTCCCTATTGGCTTGATGTTAATTACTAGAGTAAGCCTACCATAAACAAAAGTAGCTGGGAAATGCTAGGGAGAGCATTGGTCTATTTTATTTTCTAAAACAATATATATTTTTTAAATAGTGTTTTCTATATCTTGATGTCCTATTCCTCTCTTAAAGGAAGCTTGAACACAATAAAATCTAAGACTAAAAACACTGGAGAAAGGTATGATATGAAAAGGTTCACAATTCTGATGCATTCTGATGCATTACCTAGAAAGTAAAGTAAATGCATTCTAAAGGTTTTTCCTTTTTCTCTTTCCTAGCTTAAGGGCACACATCCTACAAGCTCCTCCAAAATGAAGCACTACAACCACAACTCCTTATCCCCATACACGAATTGACCCTGGTTGCCTCTCTCCCTCACTTTTGTATTTTCTCCCAGCTGAGACTGCTACCAAATCCATGTGGATTGCTTTCCAATTGCAGAGAAGACTCGTAATAAAAGGCATCTATTTCCTCTGGTTTATGGCACGAGACCCATGAATGAGAAGTATGGCTAAAACTGAAATTAATCTGCAAGATTGTAAAACCAGCCTATTGATAATCCACCATAAACACCAATGGCTGGAGTTAGATAAAGAGAAAACTGAGAAATACTGAGAAAACAAATCCCCAAACATACGTCATTACAACAGACATTCCTCACATACCATTTGCAGGACAATTGCTACTAGCATTGCCCAGGCCCAAATGGTGCTGCATATGATAACCAAGACATTTCCTTCCCAGTCACCAAGCCAGAAGGAGATAGTATAAACACAGTAGTATTACTGATAGAGTGAATAAAATTAATGGTCAAGAAGGACGAAAATGGAGACAAGGAAGATCAAAGTTTGTGTATAATGTTTCCCAGATAACGGAAAAAAAAAAAGAAAGTAAAAAAATTGCATGATTCAGCCAGATTGAAATCTCCTACAAATTCAAACAAAGAATTAATATTTATTTAAGATATGGAGTCTCAGCTAAATCTGTGAATCTCTAACACTCTGTTAGCAGTACCACATAGAAGCTAATGTAAGAAATTAATGGATTTCTTCCATCTTTATAAAATTTTGTAGATGTGCTGCCACTATTTAGATTTTATAAATACATTTCATTGCTGCTACAGAAAAGGCAGGTATTGACAATGCAGAAGAGGGCCAGATTATCATACCAGAAAAACAGGATGACCAAGAAGTCTGGATTTAAGCCTAGCAATATAATATGAAGCATTAAAGTGATAGACTAAGTAAGAATTTCTATTACAGTATAGAAGTTCATCAGAATGACATAGTAAGACAGGAAAAAGACTTGAGCAGAATAATTAATCATTATGAGACACCAATATGATGCTGATATGAAAAGGGCAAATATGATCTAAGATGTATCAGATATTTCTAGTATAGATGGGGAATCATTAATGCTATTATATAAGGCACTGGTGAGATCTCAAATGTTATTATCATCAATTTGCCTTATGTGAGACATCTAAATTTTATTCTTATTAATTCTTCAGTGAAAATAACAGACAAATTGATACCTAAGATACCCAAAACTGAAAAAGGAAATCAAATATTTTAAACATTACTGTTTATTTGGAGTTTGATTAGATTAGATCATCTGAATTAAGTGGCTTCTAAAAAGAAACACAAAATGCATTATTCTTCTAATCAAACAAATAGTTACACACTACGTTTAAAGGATTGCTTTCTATTAATTGATGAAACGTATTATGAACTGAAGCCAAATGCACCTGGAGAAAAGTGTTCTGTAAATATCATTCAAACAAACGTGGAATGAACTCCCAAAACTGTTTGTGTGAAGCAAATAACAGGCCACGCCATTTTCTCAGTAGCAGAGGAAAAACCCACCACCACCTCAGGCTTTTTCTTTTTATAGTCTTCTTGCTACTCAAGACCTGCTGGCACCTTGTTAAGCGCTGCCATGATTTTTCTTTACACAAGTTACAGACACGTTGCAAGAGTTCACCCAGCACAAATGTGAAACTGTAGGATACAAAGAACAACGGGCTTTGACTCCAGGAGATGCATTACTGTTTGCTAATCTTTTTTATTCACAGTTGCATAATACAAGCTTTATATGCTGTATAAAGATAATTTGCACTTAAATAATCACATAGTGTTGTGTATATATAATATATGAGTACAGCGGGAGATGAACAGGAATGACTGGCTCCTCAGAGCACCGTAGGCCCCACTAAGATTAATTCAGTTACGACACCTCTGAAATAGCTGCACTTGGACAGCAGTGAGGAGCTGAGGCAGAATCACTACGGAATGCAGGAAGGTTTAAGACCATGAAGAAGCTTCCAGTTTTGCAAGCTTTTAATTGGGCATGAACAAACACCTTCTCCCTGAAAAGGGAAGCAGAGAGGAAAATAATTCCCCAGTAATAGGCAAGAAGAGGAGGTTTTGATTTTTGTCCCTCACATAATCCCCTTCTCTCCACGGAAGAACTTGAAGTCAGTAGGATTTTAGGTGGCTTCAAGCCTATTTCACTATCTTGTTCATGCAATATGTAGATCATCTTAAACAGTGTTTGTTCATCCCACCAAAACATATACAGTGCAGTACTCAAATATAAAACTCATTTTAAATTTCTTTTATAAAAAAAGAATCTCTCAAATATTTTTTGCTGTTATTTTAATAACATGGAATATGACAGTAATTTAGTTTTCAGGAATGATTAACCAGGGTAAATCTGAAGAGAACATTAACTGATTCAATGCCACTCTGAAAGCTAGTGGCCAAGCAACTGTTTTCTTATTTTTTGGTATACATTTTTGTTTCCTATGACATTACTCATGCAAAACTGTCAGATCAGCAAAATTTTTTTGTTTTACCTGAAAATAAAATAAAAGCAATGAAAGAGCTACAATAACAGGAAATACTGGGATAAAGTAAAGCCAAATATACACACACACACAAAAAAAAGATTCTGAAGGCAAAATTGAAAGTAACTAACTGAAGATTAATATTGTTTGAATAATTAAGCCAAAGCATAAAATACTTGGAGATCTTTTTCAATGCAATGCATAACTAATATTGCCCATCTACTCAATTATGTTTCAGACATACAAATAGTGATGCATTGGCAATTTTACAGCTTTAGAAATTGGAGAAGCTTTTAAGCACATCGTTACACAATACCATTTTCATATTGATTCATAATGTTTTTGAATATAATAGAAATGAGGAAACAAAACAGCTCAAAGGCAAATAGTTATTTTTATGAGAGTTTTGCATGAGCCCATTCTTACCACCTATTGAGTCTTGAAACTGAGCAAGAAAAAAAGTAGAAATGACATAATAAATAGAATAAAATTGTGATAGTGTGATCAGTCTTGTCATCAGGAAAAGAAATCAAGACATTTCTGCAAATGATTTAAGGTGAGTCTACACTGGAGTAGTTGTGCAAAGTCAAAATGAATTCAAAGACATAATAGTTGCATTTTGTGTGCCGCAAATATACTTTAGTATATAGATGTGATAGAGCTCTTTCTTATTTAACCCTTTACCAATATTATTTTTCCTGAAAAAGTAAAAAGGTTACTGATAGCTTTATGGAGGAACAGGAAAATCTTAGTCTTGCTCACTAATTCAAAAACTAATGGGGCAGTTCTGAGAGGTATCAGAAAAAACAAAGGCAAAGCCAACATATGCCTATATATATATATATATATATATACATATATTTCTTTTCCTGCATCACCAGCACAGGAAAAAAATCTTCCCTCATATTTTATGGCTCTCCAGAGATGTAACTACATACTCAAAGATAATATTATTATTAAACATGGAAAATGGTACAAAACAGAAATGAAGACACAGTCTTCTCAGTAAATTCACAGTCTGTTCACTCATTTCCTATTAATTAATCTTATTGATTTCACACCACATTTGCAAATTTCTCTTAATGAGAACAACCTGCTTTTCAGGTTGATTTTTTAGAGATCTATACTTGTCGGAAGTATAGTCAGAATTCTAAATGTACAAGAGCTCAGTGACTCAGCTGGTAGCTTCACAAGTTTAGCAAGATTTGAGGAGCTGTCTTACGACACTAAATGTCTTGATAATGAAAGGTTTTATATATCTCTAGCTTTACTAAAACAGGATTGCTAGAGACAGAACAGAAATCTCTGGACTGTGCATTGCAGATCTGCCTTGTTGAAAGCAATCTAACAGACAGTTTTAACAGTTAATAAAATAATAGATAAAGGATATCTGGCTCTGCAGATATTGAATTAGGATTTCAAAAAGCTTTCAATAGAGTTCTTTCCAGATGATTATTAAGTTAACTTAGTAGCCACAGGAGGCAAGATGAAGTCCTTTCTTGAATTAAAAGCTAGTTACAGTAGAAGAAACAAAAAGGCTAATAGCCAAGTGCCCTAGGGAGGAGCAGTAGAAATGATTCTGCTTCATACATTATCACAGACCACAATAATTTTAAACTAAAAGTATTGTTCAGCATGATAGAAATTATGTAATATTGCAAACAATTGAAACCGGTTAACAAAATGAAGTGGGTTAATAATGTTGTGAAAGATCAAATGCAAGACACAAATGTAAAACCTATAAATTGTTTTTTCAGCTTAAAAGGACACAGTTTCTATTAATGTCATTGATCAATATCAAAGCCAAACGTTGCTAGCTGTGCAGACATATAGGAAGGATGGTCCTTCTTTCAATATTTGTAGCCAACAGTCTGTTCTGATTTCTAAAATGTGAGGATCAATAACACAGGCAATATTAAGCAGGATTATATTATAAGCAGGATTATATTATAATAATATGCACATTTTCTGGAATAAAGATTTTTAAAATCACAAAACAATAAATTGTTTTGATTTTTGTAATAGTCTTTTCTAATTGTTGCCATCTTCCATAAGTGATAAAATTTTCTATGACTTCTGGAATACTGTTTTATAAGAAAACTCAAAGAGATACAAAGCGTGTCAGCCAAAGAAGATGATAAAACACTGTTCTCCAAGAGGTGCAAAGGAACAGTTCGTTAAGTTCATGTAAAAAAATGAGACTTATCGGTGAAGAAAAGTGAGAACAGTGAGAACAGGGTTCTGCCTTTAGGTTTAGAGTTTCCTTTCTGAGCCTAGCTTTGCCTGGCTTGTCATTGGAATGAGTCTTGTAGGAAAGAAGTTCAACACAAAAAGATCAATGACATGAATCCATCAACTCGTGAGCCATTCTAGTTCTAGTAATGCCACTTCCCTAGGCAAAGGCCTAATCAGTTGTTCTTGACTAGAACTGAATGAAAGTTTCTGCTATCTAAACAGAATTATCTGGGACAACACCTGCGCAAGAAGAGCACCCCTCTTCTTGGTTGGCAAATCCTTGTAGGTGCTTGTTACAAATTTAGCATGAACTTAATTTTGCTACTTTTGGGTTACAACTCTTCCGCTATTAATGTGATAGACATACAGAACCTCATATCTACTGCAATATTTAAAAACACGTAGTAAAATCCAAGTGATTTTCAGCATAGATTCAGATGAAGCAGAAATTTGTCACTGCCTACCTCATTACATACTATGCAACAAAGCAAGTCTCATTTCTCCTGTCAGTATATTTGCTGAACTGTTTCTGAAAGGCAAAGAAATCAGCTTAAAAATCAAAACTTTGACATCTACATTTGCACCTCACCTATTTAATTTTAAAAATCAAATAACAAATGCAACTAAAACACACAGACCAGTGGACATTTATACATTTCCTGGAAGCCCAAGCATATAACTTTTAAATGAACTTTACTTCCATACTGATTAAGCTTATTTGCAAAACAGATCAGTTTAAAGGTGGCCCAATTACTCTTGACCTCTAATCAGTAAATCTCTAGGGCTTACTGAGAAATATTGGGTTCATTCATATAACTAAGTAACAAACAAATTTTCAACTGGGTTGCAGAAACTGCTTTTGTTAGCAGTACATTTTGCTCAGTATATATATTTAAAAGCATATAATGTAAAAATGCATTAATTTTTTTTTCTAATATGAGAGCAGTATGGCTATATATGGCAAAATTGTTTATGTAAGGCTGGATAAATTTATTGTAGTTACTGGAATACTTCAAGTGGTTAACTTCTGGAATTCTTCACTCTGGCATACACAGCATGAGAGAAATCACTCTTCCAGAAGGATGGAGTAAGGAATGGGTAAAAAATGTCTAATCTATCTCGTGGCTGCTCCAGAGGTAGAAGAACTAGGTGCAGCTCTATAATACCTAACAGGATCTCTTAAACTGGGGAACTGTGGTCAACTAAATGATCTTTAAGACCAAGCGGAAGACCAGAGAATTTTCAGAGTGCCAAGAAGCTGTAATGTCTCTCAAGTATATATTGATAAAGCCAATAGATATTCCACTGTCTTTATGGTTCCTGACAGTCCTCCCCCATCTTTTAATGAAAATTGTCATTTAAAGGCATCTCCATTTGAGGATCTCTTCCATTGGCCCAATTTGTGCAGCACATAGTTCATCTACTTATGATGATGATATTCCTCCACAAGTCCAGATAATCTAAATGTATACTGAACATAGGCCAGAAACTCTTAGCTTTTTACCAACAAATGGAACTTCTCCAATCACAACTTCCCAAAACAACCCTGAGCAACCAGAGTCATAATATGTGATTCCTCACTAACTTCAGAATTAATAATGAGAGGAAAAATAAAATTTGCTCACTGCTAGTGTGTCAGGGAAGGAGCTTGCACCAAGAACAGCTTTGGAGCAAAGGCATGGTCTAAGAGGCCAATCAACAGAAACTCTTTGCCCCATAGTCTCCAAGTCTGGGAAGATGGCTTTGAAAACATTTCACACTTTTCAGTAATCATCTAGTGCAATGAAATGCATTAGACAAAGGGCTGAAAGCTCCCAGAGGTAAACTGCAGGTAGCTGAAGCAAAGAGTAAAAGAACCAGACCCAGAAACTAACGGAGCCTCAAAAATGGAAGGGAACACTGCACCATCTGCTGGCTAATACCAAACATTATGGTGGTTTGGTCCTCTGTATTTCTGGAGGAAATTGAAAATCAAGAGAAGAGATTACTATAAACTTCAAAGCTAAATTTTGGAACTATCGCAAAAAAGTTAAAGTCTCTCCTTGTGAAAATCAGTGCAGTTCCAAATAGGTTAAAACTCAAAGTTGGCACTCAAGTTTCAGAACGGAGAGTTACAGTGTGGCTACTAGGTTTCTATCTGGATGGAATCTCTACTTTTGTTGAAAACAGTACAGAAGTCATCCTCTGGCACCAAGCTCCAGTAGTATCAGCTCATTTCCATTCAACTAAAGTCTTAAAATCCAAAACAGGGTGGTTGTCTTTAAATTGCATACTATGAATAGTCTTGGTATTTCCTTATAAAGATTCATGGATGAGCAATACTTAGGAGAGTTCCATACAAAACCATGCCAGGAATCATGCTACCTGTGTAAGGAACAATGACCAATTGCTTAATTCATCAGGAAAAATGTGTAGATGGAGTTCAATATAACTTATACCAATTTAGGTTGAGTAGTGAAGAACATGAAAATATTTGAAAAAGAAAAGGCTTCTTATATAACTTTTCCATAAATAGGTATCTGAACAAAAATTTCTGAATATTACTCAAATTGAGTGATACAGAGATGAGATGATTAGACAGTATTACTCTCATAAAGTAAAAACTAAGACAAGATTACAGCCATTACAGCCCTTTACAAGATTACAGCCATTGTGGGCATCTGACACTAATGCCTGTGAACTGTGCTGTTTAACACAGCTCATTCTGATGGTGATATTGAAGTTGACACTTTGCAAGTGGAAAAAAGGCTTCAGATGTCTTATGGTCAATGGTATCAACATGACTTTTGACAACAAATTAAACACAACTTAAATAGGTAATTTACTTATTTGCTCTTTTCTGGACATTTGGAAATATCTATGCCAATTTATCTAGTAATAGCTATTCACATTATCTGTGCAAATACACCCATCAGAACAAACAGAAGTGTTCTTCAGACATCTGATACAGTAGTCATATTATGAAAACTGAGCACAATTATCCAAATCAGATAATTCAGCAGAACTTTCTGAATTTAGTATCCATTTTGTATATTTAGATATACAAATGGGCAATCCTTTAAAAAAGACAACTGTTGGTCAGATAAGATACTGACTTGAGAAATTTGAAATGTGTTATTTCTGATGCAGAACTTTTTTTTTGTCAGGCTAGTTGAATCTCCATATGGAGACTATGGAAAAAGACTTTTGATAGTAAGCGTATCAGATCAACATTAGTATATAAAAGCACTCAGAGTTCTAGTTGATCTTTGGAAGCAATAAAAAGTGCAAAGCAAAGACATATCTGTGGAAAGCAAGCCACTATTAAGTAAAATGCAGTCAAATGTTTGCTGGTACCCTGCTTTATATCTCAAGAATTGCATTACACAAAACCTGTTTCATATAGTACAGCAATCCAGATTGCATTACAGAGAATCATTGTCCAGTTCTTTGTCTAAAAATTCCATTTATCAGTGAAACATGAACTGTATCTTCTAGTATGTTGCAAACAATGTGAAACAAACACAATTTTTTCATCCAGTTTTTTACTAGATGAAATAAAATGAGGTCACTGAATTTTTAAATTGTCCTCGAAACCGATACACAGAAGAGGTCAACACATCATATTGTATCTAGTCATAAATTTTAGCAGTGATACATGTTGTGATTATCTATCCTTATACATTCAACCAATAAGACTTTTCACAAATAATTTCCAGTATTTTGCGTGCTCTAGATTCATTAAAAATACCATACCAGTTTTCCATTGACCAATAAAAAGCAAAAGTTTTATGAGTAGGAAAGTCAACAACAGGCAAAAATTGTAATGAGTAGGAAACTTGGAAAAAAAAAAACAATTATAAGTATGAAAATGAAATGGAAATAATTTCTTTCTTGTCAAACACTTCCTTGGTCACAGCTATATTCATTTACAGTTAAATTGCATAGATAAATAGAACATCAGTAAGTCGGAGATAAAACTTAAAGAGACTAAAACAGTATTACATATAAACGTAAGACTACAAGCTAAGAAATGCCTACTTGATTCCTACATCATAAGAAATACAACTGTATAATAGAAGAGAAAGCAAGTTAATATAGGCAAAATAACTGTCATTGGGTTGAGGTTCATTGTTAAGAATTGGATAATCTTTGGTGTCTAGAAAAGGCCACTAGAGCAAATAAAATGATTCTCATTAACTTTAAAGTCTTTGAGTCTAGCTCTTTATGGAGAGAAAGACTCTAACTTTGAGTCAGAGCACTGTTCAAGAACTGAGATTTCTAACTGCTCCTCACAGCTCTTCAGTGTCTATAAGGAAGTCAGTTGTTCTGTCTGTGTGTCCCATACCGGGCTAACTTGTCATATCAATACTCATGGCTGGTTTATGAAGCTATATAGCTTTGTGACCAATTTCTAGTTATGTTCTCAGTTCTCCTTCTCATTTTAATTTTTATTATTAAAATAAAAAAATAATATTTATTAATAGGGTTGTACTCGTTGAAGTATCCCTATTAATGCAATCTTTCTGATGCAGACTGTAAAGGGAGAAGAAAGTAACTTTGAAAAGCAAAGACTGACAGTTAAGCTCTGGTCATTCTCTATTTAAATAATTTTTCCTCAAATGCAAATATCCACAAAGTCATTAAACTCTATTAATATCATTTTCTCAAATCCATTCTAAGTAATGAGATAGTCTTTTTTCTTTTTAAGGTAATCTTTTAAATAAAGTTAATTGTGACAGTAAAGACCTCTGATTAGCCTACTGGATCAGAGGAATAGATGAGTAGAAAAGCTGGTTTCTATAGATTTTGATGGACAGATGAGAAAGACATCAAGATGGAAGCTAACAAACAAACATAGTTGAGCAATTATAATATTTCTTTGAATACTGGAAAATATAGGAAATTACTGTGAAAGCCTAACTCTTCAGATGAAAATACAAGAGAAACCTGCCAACAGAATTGCTGTAAATTCAGGCACTGCTAGTGTCACCAAGTGCAGTAGTTTCAAATATGCTAGCATTATCAATATCTTCTAAAGAAACAATAATGTGAATAAGTTGCCATTTAGTGTGGCTTGAGTGAAATGGTGTTTGGTGTCTGGCAAAACATTTCAAAGAGACTATGTGTATACTATACTAATCAATACTGAGTTGACTTTGAATATTCAGATATACTGAGCAGTTCCTGTGTTACAGAGTGCTTTCTCACAGCAATTCAAACGTAAGATAGTATAACTTCAGCAATCTTAGAATTCTGAATTTGTCCCACAGAAAAAGAGAGAAAAATATCTGAAAGTGTACCAGGGACTGAGTCTCAAAGTAGTAACATTACACTGTACTTTAATCAACCAACTCCTTCCCTGCCTCCCTAGCTACCAAAATGGCATGATGCAATGGAGCTAAAAATAAACAATGACTTTTTTAAAAACACTGTGCAAATATTTTCAATATTGGTTTATTTTATTATACATTGGCTAAGCAAAATTGTATCGCTCTATCTATTTTTACATGGTAATATTACTTTAGTAACTTAAATATGCTGTCTTGAAGATACAGTGAAGTGGTAAGTCAGTGACAGGTTTTTTTAAATGAATGTTTCTCTGGACTACACTGGGCATTTGCCCAAAATAATACTTTAACACTGTTTGTATTGTCTTAGAGAGGAAATTAATTTTGCTGCATAACAGGCTAAAAAGGCTTGTTACGGCATTTTTTCCACACATTTTCCTTTTGGGAGTACGTTTTATGTATCAGTGAAGCCTTGCTTGCCATCCTACTGCTATTAAGCTCCATTGAGCCTGAAATGTGATATAAAAGCCCATATAAAAACATATTTGTATTAAATGTAATATCAGATCCAAAAAGTGGGAAAATAAGCAAGAAGGAAAATAGAATCTGTTAAAGATTTATATTCATAGCTGCAAAGCAAACTTGTAAGCAGGGCACATAGACACTATCAGACCATTATACAAGACCTACGATCTATTCTTTCTATTATTTCTCATGCTGTCATTTTAAAGTGTCAGTCATGATTAATGAACATGTATGTTCATGGATATGGATACACTCGTACATAATTACATTAGCACATTTAATATTTATTCATAAAAGACAACAGTTCTACTTCTGCCAGATCTGCAGTAGCCACCCTATTACTCCCCATTTTTGCAGAAATCAAAGTTTTGAGGAGGCAATTATTCAAAATGCTCTTAATCACTTTTTAAAAAGAGTAACAAATATTTTCATTAATTTAGTAATCCAAATTATATTTGCTGGACCATTCAGTAGCTGCTACAGTACTTACAGCTTTGTTGATATAATATGAAATTCAGTAAGATCAATTAAATCTTATAACAGTTTAATCTAATCACACTAGACAGGCATTCAAGATGAATATTCTCATACAATGATGAATACTAAAAGTAATTAAACATATTGAGATTTAAGTGATCATAATCAAATTTAAAACTTAATACTCTGTTAAGATTGATGTTTATGGGTTTAACTCCCATGGCATTATCACTGTAACAAAAGATTTCTTTTTGAGAATACAATATTAAACAAAACAAGAGCTTTAATATCTAGATATCAACAGTTTCTAGTGTAACAAATATTCTATTCCACTTTAGTAATCACAAGTGATTTATGTAATAGTAAAAGTCTGAAGTTTCAACTGAGTATTAGAGGACATAATGTTTGAATAACTTTCTATGCAAGTGGAGACAGGAAACTGAGTTTTTTATATCTGAGCCATCCGTTCAAGCTTTAATAGCCCTCAATGAAAGTTCAATAGATGTTGCTAGTTCATCATCAAAAGTCAAGTCAAGTCAAATGGAAATTTAAATGTGACTTTAAATGAGTTTATTGACCTATAATTTCAGAGAGTGAAACCTACTTTCTAAAGCCAGAGGCCATGTCTCCATTTTTGGACTTAGGCCCAATGTGTCCCTAAAAATCCAGTACTCACTATAACCCAAAATAGTGGATGGTCTTTTATGGCATTTTGCACAGGAGCAGTCGGAAGAAGAGAAAGGCAATGGAAAGGAAAAATAAGACTAGCTAGTACATTTAAAAAGGACAAATACAGATACGCAAATCTGGAAACATAGAAGGTAAAATAGAAAGTCAGGGATTATTACAAAGTACATCTGGAAAAAGAAAACAACTGCTGCTGCTTCTTTGTAGCCTCAGTCCAATACCTCCAGAGTAACCTCTGGCAAGAGAAACATTCAAAACTCAACTCTTCACAACTTTATGAGTGCCTTATAAGCAAGACTTGTTTTATAAAATGTATTTAGCATTTTGGGGAAAAATATTGCTTCCTGCAAGTGAAATATAGTCACTGAAATCACACTAACAGTTCAATTTGGAATCCAGGCTTCTTGTCATGCTCTATATGCCAAAACATTGCTGTTCAAATCCAACTTAGAGTAATGAAGATATCTATCAGAAGAAAACAGTAAAAGAAAAAGGAAATTAACAAGCTATCTGTTTTTTGGTAGGGTAGATTTTGTATTATAGACAGACAGCAAAGAAAGACACAGTTTTACAAACAAAACAAAAATAAGCATAATGTCTACTCGCACTGAAGTGTAAGTTATCAAAGAAATCTTCTCATTAGCTGTCAGCTCAGAGTAACTTCAAAAGCTGTCCCTGAGCATCCAATAACATCTTTCTGACAACCTCCTTATCTCTTACAAGCTTTTGTGAGAACTGAATCAAATCATCACGTCAAGAAAACTCGTTCCTAACACTGTAAATCAAAAGAATCAAATATGCCTGATCAGTTAACTACTCTTTTCAGATCATCAAAACAGTTTAAGTTTAAAACATGGACAAAATCACACAATCTACTTCTGTCACCTAAGCTTTTCTGTTTCTTCTTCTCTTTTTATGATAACAAACAGCGTGCATATATTATAACTATGATTTAAATAAACAATTCAAAAACTTGCAATCCTGCTAACTGAATTGTGTTTTTACATTATCACATTTAAACATTACATTTTGAAAACAGAGTTAGAAAATTATCTTGGACTAGGCTTTCACTTTTCAACTCTTTCATGTGACATATTACTACTATCTGCATTCACATCTGCTCCATAAACATATTTGCATTGACAGCTTCTGAACGCATTGCTGTAACACATATTCAGGCTGCGAAGGCTGAAATTACATAATAAGTATTTGTTGCAGAACACTTCAGAACTTCAGATAAAAAAACATACATTTGTTTTGAGGTATTTTCACTTGTAGGAAAATTGATGATATAAGGAAGATTGTTTTACTCAGTTTGTATAGACTTTAAAATTACCTACAGTTGCAAAACATTATTTTTTTCTTCTCTGCACAGAAAAAAAAGGCATAGGACACTAGGCAAACTCTGTAATCCAAGAGCAATATAGATTATTAAGTATAAATTTCATGCCTTATATAAACTAATTACACTATAAGCCCTGAAAAACTCATGTATAAATACATGGTTTATTAAGCCTTATATACGCTTATATAGTGCAGAAAAGGAAGAGACAAGGAAAGGAGCTCCAGAAAGGCAACTGATGATGGTATAAATTACTCTGTAAATGGCAGAGAAAGCAGGAAATCATGAATATGAGCAAAACAGAAGAAAATACCTAATTTGTTGAAGAAGAATGTTACATGTTCTCAAACTTGTGATTTCCAGACAATTTTCAATAGCCATGACACATTTCTAAAGTGCCTACAATAAGATCCTCCAGTTGCAACTCAGTCTGCCACAATCACCTGCTATTTCCAAAGTATTTTTAATACACTTACTCCCAGATAGTAACTGCAGTAGCAGAAGAAAGCTATAGATTTGGCAGTGCACATCTGGATGAGCAAACTATTAACAATTTTCCCATTTTCAGGAACAGATTGATTCAACAAATTTTATTCCATGCATTGTAGATGTACCCATTAGATGACAGGCATCTGGTTACTCATGTCTACTGGGAGTTGTCAGCTGTACTTCCGATGCCTTTGAAAGTCAAGAGGTTTTAGAGAAAGGTGCCAACTTCAGTGTTATCACTAGAATTTTGCACAGCTCAGTGATTTCAGACTTTGTGTGTCTTTTGTTGATTCAATTTTGTTTGCAGGTCTATAGCCTCATAAAAAACGATCTAAAACAGCCAAAATCCAAAAATGACTATGACAACACAAAAATTAAATTGTGAATTAATAAACTTCCCAGCACCTGAAACCTGAATGTCTGAAATTAACCTGAATATGTGAAATAAATAGCTTGGTAAATCTGATTTTTATAGAAGGTTATAATATTGTTGATGTTGTTAGAAAAGACATTTCAGAGTAGCATAGGATTTCTTAATATCCTCTATTCTTCAGTAGCCTCTAAGGATAGCTTTAAAATGCGGCAGTTTTCTTTTAATTAATATTAACAAAGCTTGGAATTCAAATGAAACACTTTTTCCACAGAAGAATTACTATTTGGAAAGATTTGAAGTTTTGATCCTCTATTGTACAGTTCAAATAGAGAAAAAAATATTTGTGAAGAAGAACTTTCGCAATCATAAATATAATTACAATTGCATTCTTTCCTATAATGACAAATCTTGGAGTACAATTCTAAATGGCTTACAAGAATTGAGAAACCATACATATTTACACAAAAAAGTTTAGGGAGGATTTTATAAAAAGAGAAAGAATTTTAAAATGAAGATGATTTTTTGTAGACTGCAAATTTCAATTAAAATATGCAATAATAACCAGTGTTCACTATGCTACAGGTAATAAATAATGAACAAACTTTGCCATCTGTTCACTTGTTCAAATGTAAGTCCAGAAAACAGGATTTGTTACTAATTATGTTCTTTTAATTAAAAGCTATATTTCTTTCTCTTGGCACTTTAGCATCATACTATAACAATACTTTATATTTTATACTGAAGTAAGAGGTTAAAAAGTTCCCAGATCTGTTAAAAAAGTATTTTTAGCTCACTTAGTTTTATTTCTGTCTTTTCTCCTTAGAATTTCGTATTTAAAAGAAAAGCCGTTATCATGCTCTTTTTCTTGTTTAGTGTTTTTGAATTTTATCTTTTGTTGCCTTCTAACTGTCCATAAACCTCATTCACTAAAAATATGGATCTATCTCTATATTTTTGCTTTTACTGCCTACTGATTTCTTCAGTAGCTATTATGTTCAATGGCCTCAATCATTTTTTTTTTCTAAGCCACAGTTAAGTTAATAATGAGATAGCAGGCTGGATCAGATCTTAGGGAAGATCTTAGGGAAGAGGGAAAGCTAAAAGAGCTGGTGTCATGCATGTAAGCTATATCCAGCTAAATTCCCCTAATGTTCAAGATTTCAAGACCTTAAACATTTTTGTAAAAATGAAAAATTCATTGAAAACATGAACATATTTACAAGTTTCTCCTTCTAAATATGCACAAAACCTTCAAATCTCCTTAACCACATTGATCAGAAGAGATCATACTAGCAGGCAAAGACTATGAAAGAGGTGTGTTTTCAATAACATGAACCTACCTAAAGAAAAATACAGTAAGGATATTCATAATCAAAATAAGTAGCCCAATAGTTATTTTCATACACAGATCAAAACGTACAGCTCTGCAATATACTCATCAAAAGATCCATATAAATTCAAACATTTTTTTAGAGAGCAGGATACATATGAAACCTCAGAAGTCAAGGCAAGACAAGACCTTGATTGGCAGAGGGCCAATGGAGATCTCTGGAGAGGTCTTCTCTGTCTAACCAGCTTTGCATGAACAAAAGTTCTCAGAACACATGGGCATTCAGCTAGCTCAGTGACAGTCAGCTAGAGTGGAAGCTGGAGATCAAGAGGGCTCTAAAACTTGCTATGCAATCTTAATAACTCCTTGTGGGAAAGCAAGCAGCTGTTAACGAGAAATAAGGGAGTTTATTACAATTTATATTAAGTACTGCCTAACATGTCTGATGGAATATTTGACACTTATGGTTTATTTGAAAACTTAGAGAAAGTAATTTATTCGGTTTCTAAGAAGAAAAAATTAAATGAGGAACTAACAACTGAATATATGATTTATTAAATAGACAGGAACAGATGCTCATAGAAATATAACAGCTTTTCAAAATTTCAAAAACTGTTCTTACATGGTGTGCACCAAAATTTTATGCAAGTTATTTTGAAAACTAACCTGTGGCATTGACGCAAGAGGTTTGAACACACAAGAAAGTATCTTATTTCATCACCTCCTTGACCTTACTCCTGCACAATGCACCAATTCCAGGTTTTATTTGGAGTTCTCTACTAAAATTTTAGGTTAAAAAATGTCAGTGTATAATGAAGAAATTTGATTTAAAATAAATTGGCAACTGAGCATATGAGAGCTTAGTTTTCTATCTACACTATATGGATAGCATAATGGCAGTCATTTTATCCTAATCACAACAACAAAGAGCAAAAGCATCTCCAGAAGCTACAAGAGGAAATTAAGTTCAATGATTTAGTGAACTAACTAGCATCTTATATTAATAGGCTGGCAAACATAATGAAAAATAAAAGTTTTAAGACTCTGTAGTCAGCTCTTTCTTTCTGTAAGCACAAATATAGTTATATTTCTTCAGAGACAAGCTAAATTCCTAGCTCTTTTCCTAGAATAACTAAAAGTTAAATTGACTTTTGCTCTGACTTACGAGATTTGAGTATGAGTATCTAAATTTTTCTGAGAAAAATTTTAAATTTATGAGTATCTAAATTTTTCTGAGAAAATTTAATTCTCTAATTCAATTTGTTTGGGTTACTTGTGAATATTATAGAAGTCTGCACTACGGACTAAGAGGTGCTTATAAGTGAAAAAACATCTTAGTATAGAAGGTGTCTTCACTTCTTTTCCTGTTTAAATTTGAATGTTTGACCTTCATTAGAAGGACAACAGGAGAGAAAGAACAAGAGAGCAGGTGCAGTAAAAGACTTACAGCGTTAGGCAGGCAATGAGGCCTAATCGATATAAGTTCCTCGCTAGTATAAAGAAGGCAATTTCAGTTAAAAAAAAAAGTAAGAAATAACATTAATTT
Organism: Nothura maculosa; assembly: GCA_032353885.1. Taxonomy (NCBI): domain Eukaryota; kingdom Metazoa; phylum Chordata; class Aves; order Tinamiformes; family Tinamidae; genus Nothura; species Nothura maculosa. The sequence continues at coordinate 1,798,887 of JAUBOD010000491.1, read as the reverse complement.
CATATCTTAATTTGTTACTTATAGCATAAAAATGTTAGAATAATAAATATATAACACGTAAAAAAATCTTTATTGATTAAATACATATCATCTAAGACTAATTAATACTAATCAATGAAAAGCTAACATCAGCTGGCATTGCTTGTTAAGTATTTGATTTTTAATTTGAAAGATTCCTGTTTCTGAGGAGTAAAATAGCAACAGAGGCAGACTTTTAAAATTAAGAGTGGCTACCAAAAATAAAATACTAAACTAAGAAAAGTGAAGGATTAAAAGTACATACTCAATGATGTAGGAAAAAAAATTGTTTTAGGTATTTGCAATTGCAAAGTTGAAGTAACAGCAGACTATTGATTCAAATTCACTGTTGGCATTACCACCTGCACTTTTTTTTTCAATGCGTTACACATATTTATATCAATACTGATAAGTAATTATACACATATTTTAATATTCTACACATTTCAGAAATGTTTAGACATTACCATGAAAGAAATAATTGTGGGAACTGTACTTAGGTTAACATCACAGTTCCAACAGTAAGTTAACAGTGGATAAAAGATCTTAGCAATGATCTTACCAAAGCATATATAGACAGTACTGCAATGATGGCCACCAGAATGGAGCCATCAAAAATATTTTCTTCTACTAGTCCGCAAGCTGAAACAGCCGTTACCAGTCTGACATCTCATAATATTCATTGCTGCTTCCCCAACTTCTGCCTCTCCTGCACCCAATTCCTAAATACTCCTTAGTTCCCTGCAGACATCCTCCTCATCTTTTTCCTTTTATCAGCTTTCATTATCAGCTTTCAATTTGCATCCATCCATATAACGTTGAACAGTAAAAATATATACCACACTAGTTAAAAATCAGTATATATATTGCAAATTATTTTGCCCTTTATGTATCAATTACCTTTATTTAAAAGCATAAGTTTTAAAAGTCGACAAAGATTTATTATTAGCCAGAACCCTTAGATCATTATCAATCACGATGAACTCCTCTGTTTTTTATCAAATATAGTCAGATTTGCTGTAAATGTCTAACTACAACATATGAATGCCTAAATAATAGGGATTTGAATTGAGCACTTTGCATCATCTGGCTCCATCTACAATCAGTGAAGAAATGCCTCTGGCTACAGACAAATTTAGTAGTGTGGAGACAGCCCCAAGATCCAGGACACTAATCTAGCTCAGTCTATATGGGATGGGTCTGATGCACATTGCGCTCCTTTTGGCATAATTGTGTCCACTTTTTCTTCATAATTGTGTCCAATTTTTTAATTTTTTTTTTTTAATTTACTGAGAGACTAGGACCTCTTCAATGCAATTCAATCTCCTGACTTGCCACAGCAGGCACGTGAGTTCATTAGTGCCACAATGAATAGCCCATAGTTCAGCCCATTAGTTTCCAAGGATTGAGCTCCTTGGAACACAGAGCTGGCACATACATCCCACTCCTCTGAAATGACAGGTAGATATGTTATGGAAAAATCCGTTATGTGAAGTTCCAAGTTGATGACAGGCAGTTGACCAAACATTCGGCTCACCAACATGAAAGTAAAAGCTGAAACTCTCAGTGACAACTCTTTTAAACCTGACCAATAAGAGCTCTTCTCTTACTCCAGATCTCGTGAAACAGACCTTGACTATGCATGTATATTTAATATCCCACTGTGAATACTCTCTTGCATCTTTTATTGTTCTATGCTAAAGAAAATTTTTACCATTTTTTTTTCTTTATAAGATAGATTTGCTATATCCTTGCTCATTTTAGTAGCCTTCTCTGCACTTGTTCTGGTTGTAAGAGCATCTGGAGACTCTCAGGGCAGACTGCAATCTCTTCTGCAAGGTCTTATCAATGTCTCACATAGTGTTACGAAAAATGGTCTCTCTACTAAAATACTCCATTCATTTCAGAATTCCACTAGCATTTTTACCTTTTGCTCACAGTTTATGGTTATCGTAAAATCATACAATCCTCTCTGATCCCTATTATTTTCCCTCACTCCTTCCAATTGTAGAGTCCCTTGTGTGAAGCAAACAATCTTACTGTTACATTTCATTTAACATTAATTATTCTAGTTTTTCAGGTGATCCAAGTTTTCACTAAGATCTGGGCTTCTTCAGTAGTGGCAAAACCTTTCCACTTTGTATCACTTAGCACTCATTAATTCTTCTCCCTCAGTTGCTATGGGACTCATTAAATACATTGGTCCTAGGTCTGATACCTGACAAGTGTTGTTAGAAATTTCTCTGCAGTCCACTAATTCTCCTTTTAACAATCTCCATTTTAGCTACCTTTTATCAACAAAATTATGCATGATTTTTTCTCCTTTTCTATCTATTTCCATGATACTGTCAAACTTTAGGGTTACTGTGTAAGAATAATGCTTTACTGAAGCGATCAGTTTTGAGGGTATAATTTAACTTCATGGTGTGATTTTAAATATACACATTGCAATCTAATGCTGTTATTCATTGTGTTTTTTATTTATCCCAGCATCA
>JAUBOD010000491.1:1783585-1796274 GCA_032353885.1 Nothura maculosa | reverse complement strand
TTCATGGTGTGATTTTAAATATACACATTGCAATCTAATGCTGTTATTCATTGTGTTTTTTATTTATCCCAGCATCAACTTTGATAGGGAAAGATTAAAGATGAATCTGTGAAGAACAAATTACAAGTGCTTATTCACTAATATTAGAAAACTAAAAGTCTATTTTATTTTAACTTACATCCCTATAGAAGATTTCACTGATAATTCCTTTTTGTTTCTGCTACTCCAGATTTCCTTTGACTTTCTGTAGGCTGTACTGCAAGCCTCTGGTTATAGGGGAAGAAATAAATACTACCTCTGAAAGGTATGATAATGGATAATAACATTTGAAAGCGTACATAATGCTAACATTCCAAAGTTGTTACTACAGCTAAATCAGATATAGATTGTCTTAACCAATGGTTAAGGAGGTTGGAGGAGGTTGGAGGATGGAGGAGGTTTTGCCAGCTTTGAAGAAAAGGAGAAAAAAGCAGACAATACAGAAAAAAAATAAAATTCAAAATACAGTGAGCATTTACTAGATGACCTCTGGAGGTCTCTTCCAACCTTAAGTATTCTATGATTCTATGATTTTATGAAGAGGATAGTTGTCAATTTTGGGGGATAGAGCTCCTTAGGACTGGTCTACAGAAGCAGTAGAAGAATTGCAGCAGTTTTTATTATTGCCATAAAGTAAAATCTAATTCTATGAAACTGGTATTTCTAGACAAATTGACTTTTTTCTACAATAGTTTCTTCTTTCACTGATCTCTAATGATATTTATGAAAATTGGCTGCAAACAAATTTAGTAAAATCCATCATTTGCTTTTAAAAAATGGAAGCCTATCATCCCTTCATATCTCTTTGCCATTTATCCCCACTTCCTGCCTGCTGAAATTCACATGCCAGTAATTACACACAGTTGTTGATTAACTATGTCGTATTACTTCTGACATGGTAATGTGTTACATCTTTTCCCATAAAATGGAAATTTTAATCAGTATGGAGATTATATTCAGAATACAGTTAATGAAATCAAAAAGAATTTACAAATTTACATGAAGAGATTCTCAAGAATATTGCATTTTTCTTGAGGAACTAGTTGTCAGTTTTCTGGGTAATACGGGCTAGCAGAGGAAGAAAAGTGATCTAGAGTGTGAATTTTATCAGTCTTTAAACCTCATCAATCACTTCCTTCAATAATACAGATTTTCAGGTTATATTCTGACTGAAGTCATTCCATCTTTCTTCTTTGTGTGGAGTCTCAGTGTTGTAACTGAAGCTAGGTAACAGAATTAAAAATATTTTTGTCAGTAGTGTCAGATATGACTCAAATGCCACAGTAGAAATAGATCCACTGAATAAGGAGTTGACATTTTTATATAATCACTTTGCAGAGTAGATATTTGTTTTGATGCTGTCAGGAGGTGTTTCTAATTTATATGAAAAAACAATTGAGATAGGAAAACGATAAATCCTAGTTAATTTGAAAATGATTGAATGACATATATATATGTAAGTCCTTTTCCTTTAGCAAACAATGTCCTACATGAGTAGTCAATTTTCTCAATAAAGTGAGCAGCATCAAGTAACTGTATTTTCTCTCAGATTTCTTCAAATATAAAATTGGTATCATTAGATTTCAATAAATAAAAACCTTTTGCAACTTCAGGATTTTTTTTTGCAATTTATTTCAGAAAGTGAATGAAATCTAAGGTTTTCATTGAACAGTTCTTTCTCAACTGAACAGTTCTGTTCAAAGTTCTTTTTCAATTGAAAAATCAAAGTTTTTTTTTTCAATTGAACAGTTTATTAGAGTTCTTTTCACTGAAGATTATGATGTTAAATCTTATGTTAACAGATATGCATTGAAATTAGCCAGGAGAAAACAGTAAATCCTTATGTCTAAATATGGTTTTCACTTTTAAAACAATTTACCATATTTCTTCTTCTTCTCTGTATTAAATGTATTTCTTTTCTACTTAAATACTAGAGGAGTACAACATTTACAGGCCCAAGAAAAGAACATAGATTATCCTCATACCCACACACAGATCCATCATTCTTGATGACCTTCAGTCTTGACCCATTTCTCCTGGATAGGATTTTGACAGGAATATGCATCCTCCTTCTCTATTTATTTTTTTTTCTGCATTAACTTTTTAAAATGCTTCATTTCTTATCTCTTTATTCTCAAGTGCTGCTAAGCTATTCTTACTTTCTCTGCTTTTACAATTTTTGTGGTCCTCTTTCTAGCTGTTGCCCTCAACTGTTCTTTCTTACTCCATTTTAATCACACCTTCTTTTTCAGAGACTGAAAGACTGTAATGCAGTCTGCACACTGAAAGACTGTACAGAGCATTATGCATTCTCATACTACTTCCATTTCATAAACTCAGTGCATCTTAACCACAGGCCCATAACCCTGTTGCAGTTTCATAACTTCAAACTTAAAAATACAACTTACACCACATTCTAAATAAACAACTATACTTCTTCATTCTTTATTGCATTTCATACCTTTCCTCTTTTTCAGGAATAACCCTACAAACCATGCTTCTTTACCTATGTCATAGTAATTTAAAGTACGCTTTCTAGCTTTTACAATTGAAGTTCAATAAGTAAAACCTTCTCCTAAAATGTACATATTTTTAATGGCTTCCCCCCAAAAATTCATGGAATGTCAGTAAGATGCTCAACGATACTTATTATAAAATTGAAGAAATTGTTCCTATAACCTGCATGAAATCTAACTGATTAGTTACTGCATAATTCATGGCAGTTAATTTTTAAATGAAATAAATAGATTCACAGGAGGACAAATGGTTTTAGAATCAAAGCTCAAAATGAGTAGGGGTGAGTGGGTTGATTCGTTGATGGTTTTAGTTGTTTATCTTTTAATACTGAGATGATCAAAGTCCTGCCTACCTAGCACACACACAGCTACATTTTCTCAGTATATTTATGACAAAGTGAGAAAGCCTCTTACTCCTTTCAATAATCTAACAATCAGAAGTAATGCACTTGTCCTGTTAAACATCTTCAATGACTTTCTACCTAGTGCATCTTGAGAAACAGTATGCTGAGAGCAAACCCTGCAGAACTTAGGCATCGATCTTACTGATTTCAATGAAATGATTTACTTTTAAGAACTCATGAGATAAACTGAATATTTTGTGGGGGTAAGTTCACAAGCAGGCAGTACCTGAATTAGTATAAAGAAATAGGTTTGAATAAGGACAAATAAGAGGAATTATAGTATATAGGATATATACTAATGTATAGCATAACCTCATGATAATTCTTTTATGATAATTTAACCTTATGATAAGATTATGATAATTCTTCCCCATAGTAAAATACATTTTAGTCTTTTAGTTTAGTTGGATCTCTGAACAACAGCACCCAGTAATTCCTTTCCTAAAATTAGAACTTTAGGAAATAAAATTTTTCCTAAAATTTGAATAAAAATTATTTTTTTAACATGGACTACAAAGTTGCATGCCACTGTCATTTATTGGCATAATCTCCTCTCAAGAAAATATACAAAATTATATTGGCATTCCATTGCTTGACAATATATTAAGTTTAGGTTTAACATTAAATATAAATATAAAGTCCTATCAGTTTTTTAAGTAGATAGTGATCTAAACAATGACTGCAAGGAAAATATATATATATATATAAGTCATATATATATATATATCATATATATATATATATATGATATAAGTATATATTATATATAGATATTTGATATAAGTATATTTATATCAAATATATATTATATATATGTTAATAAAAAGTGTACTTCAACATAGATAACTTTTTATTCTCTTATTCAAATTTGATATGCAACTATCAGAAGTAAAATAGCCATTCATGACTGTTTGATCACAGCCCACAGAAGAATTTATCAGTTTATTTGGACTTTAAGAGTTTTGCTCCTACAAGGCTGATTTATATTGTAAATGTCTGCATTCATTACTTTAGAAAAGATACCTGAGATCTAGCTTGAAAACCAATAATTCACTATTTTATAATTTAATGTAACAACTGAAAATAATAAGCAATTATAGACTTTAATTTTACTACTGCATGTTTAAAGTCTTTCTCTCAAGTAAACTCAAAGCTCATCTACTCCAAAACTGCAGTCTGTTCCAAATCATAGAATCATAGAATGTGTAAGGTTGGAAGGGACCTTAGAGGTCATCTAGTCCAAACCCCCTGCACACGCAGGGTCACAACAAAGATTCTAAAAAGTATTCGATAGCACTATGAATAATAATAGAGACATGTAAAGAACTGTTATGTAAAAAGGAATGTTGTGTCATGATATGAATTGTGTAAAGATCTGCTTTCCTATAAGAATTCCCTTGTTCCATATAAGTTCAAGTACTGTTTAAGTAAACAGACTTTTAAGATGCAGCATCCCTGCTCATCTCACAAAAATCTTCGATGTATTTTTAAGAAACAGAGACATTCCCTTTCTACCAAAAAGTGCTACAAAAGCGTCAAGACAAAATGCCCATAATATCTTATGTCTTGCTTGTTAGTAATGACTATTAGCTATGGTGTATTATAGGTATATTTCTCTATACCTTCTAGTGCTCAATACATAAAAAGTGTCAAAGAGGCTAGAGAAGAGTAGAAAAAAAAAAGGATTTCCGCTAAAGGACAATACTGGCAAAAGAGGAGAGGATATATTCTCTACATAAACAAAAATAACTGAATGAACAGCAGGCCTGTAATGCAGTGACAATTACTAAGTGCAAGCAATCTATACGTAGGTGAAATAAACAACTATACTATACAGATTTCCAAATCAGTTAATTTTGATAATGAATCCAAGAAACAAACCAGTGCATTATCCATTATTAGTAATGACGTCTCTGCTCATTGGAGTGTTGTGTCTAAGCAGTAAACAGTTAGGACTGAGAAAAAATGGAATAGAAAGAAATATACAAAAAAAAAAAACAATGTCAAAGTAATCAACTGAAATACTGTGAGAAGTAAGGCCACTTCTTAAAAGAAACTTAATGATTAAAGATGGTTCAGAGATAGCAAAACAGTGAGATTAAGAACATAGAAAAAAAAATCTCAGATTGAAAATCTGTGTTTGATCACTTCAAAAAGGAGATGAATAAAAATGATTATTTTAAAAGTGTATGAAAAAATAAATGCCATAAATGAAGATAGATTGGGAGCTTCTGTTCTTCCTGCTGCAAAGAATGGTAGGACATTCACTGAAATTATGAAGTGAGAAATTTAATCTTAAAAGTAGGAAATACTTATTCACAAAGTGCATAAGTAATTTGTGTAACATATTATCATATGTTGAGGCCAAAAATTTAGGGAGATTCAAAGAACTGGATAACCATTTTGCTATCTTATTCATAACATACTGAACAATTAATTCAATAATATTATAACAAAAGACATAGCAGACAATCCTTCAACAAGTATTTTTGAAAGTTAACACAGAATAGCCCTTTATGCCTCAGAGTTGCAATCAATTTGCAAATAAACACAGAAATATTTTTCAGATCATTCTACCTTTCTGTGCTGGGTTTTCCTTTACTTCTATTGGTTTTGGTCACTGCTGAAGCCACAACACATAAAGGACTGGGCCAAACCTGTCCCTGATGTGGTATGAAAATTTCACTATTTAGAAGTTGTTGTGCAGAAGAAATGTTACAGTACAGATGAGGAACTTTACAAAGAAAGAGTAGTTCAGTCAACGTAATACTTCTTTCTTGTTTTGTTTGTTTTTAATGTAGTCTTTTTATTTAAAAAAGACTTCTGGGCAGTCATAGTAACTGTATATGGTTGCCAGCTAAAACCATGTAGTTTTTGTCATTTGAAAAACATAATGTGATCATTTATGATATCAAGAATGACTACCAGGAGGCAAAATATATATTCAAATAGGAAAAAAAAAATAAAAAAAGGAAAAAGTCAGTCATTCTTTGGAATGAAGTTTAATGGCAACTAGGGGATATACTCTACCTTGTGTAGCTATAGACCAATACTTTTCTTTGAAAGCATCACTTGTATCTTTACAGGATAAAAACAGCAAAGGTTTACAGTTTGCAGTGTATTCCTGGAGTGCACAGAAGTAGAATGCCTCAGTCATTAAAAAATATGCTCAAACGTAGTGCACTCAGAAGAATTGTACAGTATTGTACAATAGCTAGCAGCAATCTAACTGTAGAAATGTTCATGTATTAAAGAACTACTCAATATGAATAGTTCATTGCAGGAAAAAAAATGAATAAAAAGGACTCTTAAAGGAATTTAGAATCCAAAATGATTAAAGACCAACCACAATAGCAAAAAGGTACATTAGTGGCAATGGGAAAGAAAAACAATATTAAGAATACAAACTAAAAAACAAATGCTTATTCAGATGTCAACTGCTTTGCAATCAGTGATAGAAAAGGTCAGTCCTGTTGTAAGGTTTCCTTCTTATCTTCTCTCAGGCACAATTCACATTGAGATACATTTTAAAACTGAAAATACTAATGAGCAACAATCTTTTTAATCTGTGTATCTAGTCTTTCCTGGTGATCTGTACAGTGAGAATTACTAGCAGCTTTCAAAGAGAGTTTACATTTTCACAACAAAACAAAGACAGCCATTCACTGCCTTAGGTGTCCTTCACAAATTGTTTTCTTGTATTTAACACACTTTTGTTAAAATGCTCAGAGAAACAGTCTTGAGGTCCTTTTGCTAGAGACTGATTCACGGTTTTTATGCAACGAATGTATTTCCCATTAGTCTGAAAGATTTCTTAATAATTATAATCTATATTTTGGGTTTTCTATTTTTCTTTCCAAAATTTTGATTATCTCTTGGAGGTCAACGTTTAGCAAACTACAGCCTGCTACATATATCTTCCAAAGAAGCTGGCAGTTTACAAGGATCATTCATTCTTTTTGACCAAACATGTTAGCCTGTATTCTGTCCCAAATGGTCAACTATTTAAACAAGAATATAGGAGAACTAATTTGGGGGCAAATCAAATCTGTTTTCTCAAAGATTTGTATCCTACATTCCTTCAGAATAAAACATGGCTTGTTAAGTTTAGTTCTCTTTCCATCTTTCTGTCTGCTAACGAACAGACTTTTTGACATCCCTTCATCAACAGCCTGCTATCAACTGAAATGTTATATAGGAGAATACCTGTGTAGAGAGAAAGAAGTGGCTGATGGATATCAAACTCCATCCCATGGGTGACAATGACAGCTGTTGCTAACCTGACTAATATCTGAGGAGATCTGTTGCTTAATGGGGGCACAGCTGGTCCAGAGAAGCTGCTGCAGCTTGTCCACCTTTGGACTAGTTCCTCCTGCTGCCCATCTACATGGGCACCAAGAATACTCACACGGGAGACCCTGAGTGTATCAAGAGTGATTGAAGAACTCAGGGGCAACATGGAATAGCATGGAAGTCAGATGGTGCCTCCTCAGTCCTGATGGTGAGGAGAAGAGATTAGGTGGATAGAGTACAGGAAACCAACAGAAGGAATTAGAAGCACATGCTCTGTTGGAGAGCTGTAATTTCATTGAAATTACAGAGACGTGGCAGGATAGGCCACATGACTAGTGTGTTGTCTCAGATTGATGCAGGGTCTACAGGAGAGACTGTAGTCTGGAAAGGCAAATAGGAGGAAAAGTCGAACTCTATGCAAAGGAGTAACTTCTACTTTTAAATAGTGAAATTTGTCTTGGAATGAGAGACATGTAAATCTGAGGCTTATGGGTGAGGAGCAGGGGACAAAATAATGTGAGTCAAGGTAGCTGTCTGCTACTGACAGCTGATCTGGAAGAGCAAGTAGATAGAGACTATTTTAAATAGCTTGAGAAAGTGTTGCTACTGTGGATCCTGCTACTCACAGGGTATTTTAATCACCTTTCTATCTGCTGAAAAGGCAATGTGGCTTGACATAAGCAAATCAGGAGATTTCTGGAGTGTACTATTCACAATGTCTTGATGGACATGATTGACAAGCTGGCTGGGAAGATGCTGTGCTGGGTCTAGTCTTAAACAGGGAAGAATTGGCCATACACAAAGAACAAAAACAGCCTTTGTTACAGTGATCACGAGTGCAGATTCAAAAATAAGCAAGTAAGACAAAGTATAATTACTACCCTGGACTTTAGAAGAGCTAATTTTGGCTTGTTCAGGGATCATCATGTCAGGTTACTATGGGAAACTGCCCGGCAGGACAAAGGGGACAAAAGGGCTAGTTGGTTTTCAAGGACAACCTCTTCAAAGGAGTGTCTGAAGTCTGAACTCATAGTAAAGGAAAATGAAATCATGGACCACTTAAGCAAACAGGGCATGAAAAAGCCCATGGCACCAGAGTGCCAAGTACCTTTTTATAATCTATAATTTTAATAATTAGCTTGAAAGTGATTTTTCCCCTCTTCAGAGACCCCACTTAGAGCACTGTGTCCAGTTTTCAGATCCTCATGAGAAGAAAGAAACTCACATAATGAAGCAAATCCAGCAGAAGGCCATCAAGATGGCCAAGGGGCTGCACCATATGGCATATGAAGAAAGCCTAAGGGAGGAGATTTGTTTGATCTTACAAATAGAAATCAAGGGAGATCTTCAGCTACCTAAGACAAGGCTATAGAGAAAAAGGAGCCAGACTCCTCTCAAAGTGCACTGCAAAAGGATGAGAGACAATGGACCTGAGTTGCAACAAGGAAAATTTGAGCAAGACACATGGAAAAAATGTTCACTGTGAAAGTGCTCAAATATTGATTTGTGCAGAGAGGTTGTAAAATCTTTGTCCTTGGAGATGTTCTGAACTAAGAAGGGCATGGCTTTCAGCAACATCATAATCTGAGTTATCCCTGGTTTGAACGTGGGTGGTTTGAATGTATGATTTTAAAACATCTAAATCTATAAATCTAAAACTTTAAAAGTTTGCCAACTACTTAAGAGAGAAATAATTTACAACTTTTGGCTTGTATGCCTTTTTTTCAAAAGCATCTTCTTCAGTAATTTCAAATCACTATATCTCTTTATAGTAGTAACATAATGTCAGGATGAAAATCATGATTCTAACAAAAAAGCAATAGAATTATATTGTTTACTTAACTTCAAAAAGTTGGAGACGTCAAAGATATTTTGAGTTCTTAGACAATATACTAATTTTCATCACAGTGCAGATCTTTTAAGTCACTTTGCTTTTTTTTGTGATCATACATGCCTTTCTAAGTTAAGACATATTGGAAATCATAAAAAATAAAGAGATAAAATAGGTTCTAAATTTTGGACAGTCTAAAAGAAATACAATCCATGCAACTGGAGGGATAAAAGAAGTTATTCACAAGCTCATTAAACCTCTGTGCATTAAGTAAGGATATTTATTTAAAGGAATAAAGGAGAATAGAAACAAAGAGCAATATTTTTCTTGCTGGAGGATGTTCTTCTAAAGCACTAGAATATACATAAATATCACGCCTAGAAGTATTTGTCTCTGCTTGATACTTACAGCTTTTCAAAGTAAGGGATATTGAATGGCTTAAGTGGGAGAAGGGATACCTTGGAAATGTGGTGGAAGGAACAAAATTAGTGAGAGGTATTATCAAGGTTATCAACCATAATTAAGTAGGTCTTGCTGTTGAATGGATGCTGTCACATGTTGAAGGAATCAAAATAAAGTAAATGTGAGCTGCAGGAAACCAGAAATCCTGTACATTGGAATTGTAAGTTTAAATACTTATAATCAACCTAAAGGAAACTACAACTTTGAAATTACTGTTTCACTTCTGTATGGTACTTAAATCTGTATGATTATCATGAAAATAGATCATATAAATATGAACAAACGTGACCACTGGAATTGGTAAAATGAATCATAAAATTCATGGACATATACATCAATGTGATATACTTGGAAGGATTCAAAGAAATCTCAAAAGTCATATAACAATCTTCTTATAACAATCATATGAACACGGATGATTCTGTTTTTACACTGCAGTTTCTAGAAACTTTGATAACCTGGTGTATTCATGCCTAGTGGAGCAAGTTAATATCCTTAGAGTCCACTCAGCTTAGTCAGGAAAAGTAAAGGGTCTTCTAAGGGATGGTTTTGAGTAGGTATCACCTCGGTTATTCTGTCTGAGGGTGGTCTACACCGTCACACTAGCGTGGTGCAGGAGTGTGCTTTGGAAGCAGATCTCCTAATGATCCTCACTTACGTCATATGGTGGACTTGGAGTGCTTGAATTGAATTTCCTTTAGACAAAACTAAATCAAAAGAAATGTTCCAGGGGCACACTTAATCTGTTCCAATCACTAAGAGGCGTTCAATCCACAAAATCAAACCATAGCTACACAGAAATAAACCTCTCAAAATAAACAAAAAGTGTGATTCTGTTATCAGTCAGTACTGCTTCATGACTCTGCTTCTATTGCACCCTTCTACTTGTTAATGTAGAGACAGCTTGCATCTGTCTTCTGGAAGGAGCCTACAGTGACTACTTGGCAAAGGTAGGTGTTTGAAGTTCAAGTACATATTGCCTAAAATCTCTTACAAGATTCTTAAGAAAAAAAGTGGTCATGAGGTAACCAGAAAACCCTTTCATAAGTTATTGCATGACAACCATGAGAGGAAGCACTGAATAGTCAGTTCTCAAATAGAGAAGTCACAAACAAGATCCCCAAGGGATGTGTGTTGGTACATGCTCTTAATCATATTTTAAAAAGTACTAGAAAAGGTTGATAACATAACAGATGAAATTCAGTGTTGGTAAATGCAGAGTAATACTTACAGGGAAAATAATCAAACAATCCTAATTATAGTGGTGCAGTGATGAGCTCTAAATTAGCAATTACTACTGAGGAAAGAAATCTTGGAGCCCTCACATACAGTTCTTTGGAAATGCACATACTATGTTTGGTCGCAGTCAAACAGTCAAATAAAATGGCTGCAATTATTACTAAACATTAAGAAGAAATTTTCTGACCTTAGTCAGAAAACTTTATTAGGTCAGACATTTGGTAAATCCATGCTGCTTGATTGCTGATCATATTCCTAGACATACTACTTTGAAGCCTATATAAAAGAAGTATAAAAGATATGAAGAGATATGGCAGCAATGGCTATTAGAGATACAAAATAGTCTTTTCAGCAGAGAGACTTGAATAGACTATGTTCAATTTAGAAAAAAGTGTTGACTTAGTACGATAAATTACAAATCCTGAATGGTACAGGTGGAGTAAATCCAAAACAATGCTGCTTCTTTTTGCACAAATTCAGTAATAATAGTAATGAATAAAAAAAATTCTTTCTCAGAAGTAAGCTCATGAGAAGTATTTCAGAGGTAGAAGTAAATCTGGCAAATATTTTAATCATTAAAAACTTTTCTTCCTTAAGAAATGCAAAGCTTGTTTTGTAAATAAAGTAAGAGTCTTTTAAAAGCAGTGTAATATTGTAGAGTGGAAAAATGTAAGAATGCCACGAAGATCTTTCTCACTTGGTAGTGAACCATTGCATGGTATTCACTATGTTTTCACATATTGTGGTATGAAATGTTTTGTGTAAATGGCTTAAACACAGCCATGTCTAAGGCTGTTACCGCAGAAAGGCTTCAGAAGCATCCCTGCAATATATTCTAATTTCAAGAGCTTCTTTGCATTACTATTTGGTAAATGGACTGTGAATTAGGAATAGAATGCAACAATGACCTCGTCCAACTATTCATTTCTGTAGCAAGTACTTTTCAAAATCCTTTATCCGATTAGATAAGCCTAATAAGTGCAACTGTTTTAAATCTCATTAACAACATCCTGGCCACCTGGATTTTCATTAAATAATACACATTTTAAAATGATCTATAAGCATGCTTTGTCTTGTAGTGTTTCTATATAGGCATTCCTTTAGATTTATATTATTCTCTATGTCATGACTATAATTATTACGCAAATATATATCTTAAAGTGTTAGCTTAAGGTCTCAATAGTCCATTGCACTTATGCAATAAACTTGTGTTACATGGGAAGTATATGTGTAACTGATAATTATACTTCTGGAAAAATACTCCCTCTTAAGTGAAATGCAGCAGTGCGTTTTTCTAGTATAGTGCTCTGCTTTTGCCTTCTCACTCACCAGTCAACTAGATTAGTTTCAATTTAAAAAATTAATTCTGCTGCCAGCCACAGCAGAAGCATCATGGGCTATGGCAAGATTTTCTCAGCAATTTCAGGAAGAAATGAGGAGGTATTGAAAAGGATGGTGAAAAAGCAATAACGAATGAAAGCTTAAAAGAACTTTTGTGATTTAAAACTAACTAATGAAAATGTTCTTAGCAAAGTGATATACAGTTTGGGTTGGATTGCAATGAACCACATATTACTCTCTCAACTAGAGATACTACTAGTATCTAACAGCTCTCTGGTTGAGAGAGTAGTATGTGCTACTTCAGTACTCAAGGCAGTCCATGCTAATCACTGAGCATATTTTAAAATTTTCATCAACAGGTTAATTAAGCCATGCTTGTGTGATCAAACGTGGCAGCATTGTTTCTGGCAACAAAGGATTTGGCACAATTCATTAACACGTATGTCTTACTTTAGAGCAATTATTATAAAATTCAGGCAACTTACAATAAGACAAGAAAAATTTGGGGAATGCTTTGAATTTTTTTATTTTGAAAAGAGGAGAAGCACAAATATGCCCTGTAAA